>CM044397.1:3155000-3225000 GCA_024322285.1 Musa beccarii | reverse complement strand
GGTGGTTGCACCATTAATTATTATCTTCCTTATCTCTCTCTCTCTCTCTCGCTCGCTCGCTCTCTGTTATAATGTATGATGTATCCCCTTCCTTCTACTCCTGCAAATGGATGTCCCTTTGGGCTCTAAAACTGTTTCCTTCCACGAGGGGAAGTCATGGTGTCATGCTGTGGCTTGTCTTCTTTGTGTGTAGTTTATGCAAGGCTCGATTGTTTTCATGCTTGCATGACTTCTTTTGCGTGTTAGATTAGCAGAAGCGATGGCCGAGTGACCACTAACTGCAATCGAAGGGGTTCGAGAAATGGCATCTATGGGGATGGGAGAGTAATCATGAAGTCGAAGAAGGCCACCACTGAGGTGGGGGTTTAGAATAGCCTGTGCTGGGATGTGCTCCCGATAATGGGGATTTAGTTCTTGTTTCTTGTGCTCATGTCCCAAATATGCCAATCACCCATCTCTTGGGGCTGATTCCTGCCTTCCTACCGCGCCTTAAATCCTGCCTCATGTCCCCTCGAACAAACTCATGGGTTTGCTCGACGCCAGACTTTTTTGTGGCCACGTTTGCCCCGCTTTCCCAGCAAATCAATCCCACAAAACATCACACTCCCAGTTCATGTCTCCCCCCCTTCCTTGGGATCCTGCATGCTGGGTTCCTAGCTCCAGCTTCAATGATTCCCTACCTGCCTTTGTCTCCTCCTTCTCGCACCTCCCCCGCCCTTTCCTTGCTTCGTCCTTCTTCTCTTAGGTTTTCCGATGTGAAGCCCAAGAGACGACGATGCTGATGATCCAGAAGCTCCCAAGGAATACCTGTCTTTCCTTCTTCCACTTTGTGAAGCCTAAGAAACGACGATGATGATCCAGAAGCTCCTAGGGAATACATGTCAAGCTCGACCGTGTCTTTCCTTGTTCGAGTTTGTGAAGCCTCATCTCCCAAGGAACACATATCAAGCTTGACCATGTCTTTCCTTCTTCAAGTTCGTATCTTTCGATCGCACTCCTACCATGGCTTACGCTTCCGACAAGACACCAGAACAAGGATGCGACACAGCGGAAGCAACGCACCATCTGCCATGCCTTTCTGCTGAGCAGCTGCGTTCAATGACATGAATTATATATGAACAAATCCCCCCTTTTTTTTTGTTTGATAGTTGTATATGAAGAGTCGAATCCGTCTTGTTCATCTGTCGGTATAAATAGATGAGCGCCCTGCGATGACCATTTGTGTGAGTGTGGGTGAAGCGAGCAGGTAGCTCGGTACAGGATTGGCCATAACGCAATATGGTACAAATCGCATTTATTGCAATGATAGGTGGGAATGTGATACGTCAGAGACCAGAATCTGTCAAAGAGATTCTGCATTTATTTTCTTAATGATTGAAAGCTGAGGAAGCATACACTTGTGAGGTCGCCTCCTGATCTGAACTGCACAACAATTTCCTTTCTCCGAGGAGGGAGAGAGAGAGAGAGAGATTAGAGTAGCATTGATTCTTTTGCGCCGCATGCAAGATTGTGTGTGGATATCAGCAGGAATTCCGAAACCGTTTCATCAAAGACCCAACCTCCTCTTCCAATCGTTCATGCTCTTCCATGGATCGTAGCATCCGAGAAGAAGAACATATACGCCTTGCGGACCGAGTGATCTATATATCTATCGAACTCATGATCCATTGACCCCAGCAAGGACAGGCAAATTCGCATCTCATCTGGTTACCCTGCATTCTTGAAGGATCATGTGGTCTAATGACCTAGCTTGTTCGAAGTGAAGTAGCTGGGTAGCTTGGAGCTTAGGGTCTTAGCTAAGCAGGAGCTCCTGGGAACCATGCCACCATCCACAGCTCTTGGCAGCAGATGGAACGAACCACCGATGGTGCTTCCAAGAGCGAACTAAACGACATATGGGATCTCATCAAAGTCTTTGTGTCTCAATAGCTCACACTTTCTTTTAGTAAAGAACACACTGATGCTTTATCCTTGGAGAAGATTCTATCTAAGATACACTGACTGTAATATACACACCATATCTAATAGCAGATTTCCTTCTCGTGTATTTGCATGGTTATTGTAGAAGACAGTGGTGCAGATGAAAGTGACTGTTTCTCAATGAGAGAGAGAGAGAGAGGGTGAAAACTAAGGAGCTACGGAGCAAGCCTTTTGTGTAGGGAGATGTGAGCAAGCTCAAGTCTATGGATGGAATTGCTTGTACTGGGAGGGGTAAGGCTCAAAGTTTCTGACATGAGGATGTGTGTGTGTGTGTGTGAGAGAGAGAGAGAGAGAGAGAGAGAGAGAGAGAGAGAGAGAGAGAGAGAGAGAGTGATGGGGAGGGAAAGGATCTTGCTCTGGCTTGCGGGAGTTGGTGGGGGTGTCGTTGACGACAGGGTGGAGCAGGAGAGAGAGAGAGAGAGAGGGGTAAGGATGCGAGAAGAAAGGGTGTGGGCTTGACAGGCGAAGCATTGTAGTATTCCTGCGCTATCAGGAAAAAAAAATTTAAGAACCTGCATTTATTTTGAGCCCTTCCGAAATAAATTATCTTCCATTTTCAGTATTTTTAAATAATATTTTCTTTTTTATATTTAAAATAATCATGACTCAATAATCAGCCACCGTATTTTTTTTCCTTCTGTCTTTTTTCTTTGTGAATCGATTTATAAAGCGAACCGATCTTTCACCGTGTTATGATGTTTTTGGTAATTTTTAAAAATATTATAATGCGACATATTATTTTATATAAAATTTAAAAGAATATCATATTTATAATTATTGTCAATAATACTCAAAAACTATAATATGATATTTTTATATTATGTTATATTATTTTCATGTTGTGATTATAATATTTTTTTCAACATAGTATATACCATAACGTAATACTAAAATATTATTATATAATATTTAACATTTTTATATTATATTTTTAATATTACAGAAAACATTATAATTAGATCAGTTCATCATATAATCTATTGATAAGAGTAAAAAAGAGATAAATGGTTGGGTGTATTAGTTAAAAAAGTTATTATAAAAAAAAATAAAAAAATGAAGGACATTTGTGACGATAGATTTTTTTTTTTTTTTTGAAAACTCGGCCCATCTTTACTTGCTATGAATCAGAAAATAAATAAATAAATAGACAAATAAATAAGGATGACCATCGTCGGGGTGGGTGATGGGAGGTCTCTCTCCTCGGGGGATTGTGTGTGTCACAAGACACAGTTTCCACGCTCCATCGGGCACGTGGGAGGAAGAGGAGGTGACGTTGACGAGTCGCACACGTGTGCATGGTGGCAGCAGACGCAGCACGCGCTGTTGCGTCTCCCATCGCTGCTTCAGGGAGTGCAGCGCTTCTGCATTCAGTGGTCCGACCGCGTGGCCTCACCCCGCTCCTGTTGTTATCATTCCACGTCCAACTCCCGACTCCGAGAGGAAGGAGTTATCGCATCCCCTCCTTCCTTCTCTTTCCTTCCACATAAATCGTTCAAATATGTATTTATTGATGTTGACAGATAATAGTTAGCATAAATATTTTAAATATTAATAATAAATTATGAGATCCAATCTGACATAATATGATAGGATTAGATAATTGACATATTAACTTTATTAAACATATTAATTTTGTTAAGTCTACGTACATACATACAAATGAAAACACCACTCAAACTTCAACCCTGAGAGCAGAACACAAAGAAAATGCCCAGTGAAAAATCTGCATGTATGACTTCCAATTCCGAACTACTATACATTCAGATCATGCCATAAGAGCTCAGTTTGATCTTTTAGGGTCTTCAAATACAACATGAAGGAGAAGGATTGTTATTATTATATCTCACAAACATATTACACATCTCAGTTTGGATTCGAGGTGGGGGTGATGTCAACCCATGGCATACTTCTGCGTCCATGCTCGAGCCGTCTCCTCGTATTGAGACCTCTGCATCTTGTACATATGGGCGATCTCAGGGACGAGAGGATCGTCAGGATTGGGGTCTGTAAGAAGGGAGGAGATGGAGAGGAGGACCTTCGATATCGTCAGTGCAGGGCTCCACTGCTCCTTGAGGATGTCGAGGCAGATGCTTCCGTTCGAGTTGATATTGGGGTGATAAACCTACAATGATTGACATCCAGAATTAATGAAGTGCTTTTTTTCCATCAGCAAACTTGTTTCAGCTTAAAGTGATAGATTTCACAGGCAATCAACTGATCCAAAGCAATATCTAACAAGCATACCATGACCATGTGGTTCAAATTCCTCTGATACTTTAATCTCAAAGGTATCAGATAATTTGAGACAATGACACAGCTAGCAAAATATACCAAAACAAAAACAGATAATTTGATCATTGATTTATTAAGAACTCTATATATTTTTTCCTGTTGAGCATCCAAATGCCCAATAACATGGCAAAAAACCTTCTAGCTAACTGAGAATATGTAGATCTCAGAAAGGAGAAGAAAAATAAACCACTACATACTCCTACTTGATATTAGGTCAACCAGAATGCTGGTTTCATTTCTATGTACCAATAGAGATATGTGCAATCAAGGCCCATGAATGAAGCACCCAAAAACAAGAATCTTTGGGTGCCTGTTAATGTTGTTAGAAAGTGTGCCTCTTAATGTTGTTCCACAAATATCCACCATAAGAATTCGATGCATTGAGAAATTAAAAGCAGGATCATAACATGAAAACACATAAAATGACTAATGCAAGCATTATGTCTCTACAGCTAGCTACTCATTAATGTCAACAAACTTATTAAAAAGAACAATATTAACATTCCTCTTTCAGCAGCAGACAGCAAATGCTACTTTTATCTATAGATTATTCTACAATGCTCTAGTTTCTGTAACCATACAGGTGAGTTCGAGGAACTTGAGTATGAAAAATGGTTTTTAATCAGAATTGAATTCAATGCAAGCGCTCCAAGTAACTAAAATAAGCATGTAAAATTCCATGTGAAAAAATGTTAGAAAGGTTAAGGACTTCGATTTATGATTTATGAGTTGAAAGCATGACATAGTTAGAAATACTAGTTAAAAGTAAAATGCAGACATTTATGCATATCACATAGCAGTTGTAGAGGTGAAAGACATTGAAACCTTGTAGCAAACAATTGACAATATCTCTAAACAAATTAAGTTATTTGCAAGACAAATTAGGTGCCAATGTGCTGCAATTGAGTTCCAAAGCAATCAAAATAACAGCAATCTCAATCACAAGGGTCAAATATCCTCTTAGTTTATGTGATATCAAGAACCAGTCATTATACCTGCATACACATTTCTAGCACAGATCATGCAATAAAAAGTGTTGCAGGCAAGAATAAAATGAAAATCAATATACACTTATTTCTGCTCACCTTTGTCTGGAAGTTCACTTTTGGAGGCTTAAATGGATAGTCAGGTGGAAAATGTATCTTAACAAAGAACACTCCACCTGCATAAGGACTGTCTGCAGGACCCATGATTGTTGCTTGCCACTGGAAGATATCTTCCCCAACAGGTCCAGCACTGCATGATGTTGGAGGATCCCTCTGCAAATCCATTAGTTCCTTCTGAATCCGTTTGCTAGCCATAGTGTCTTGTGATTTTCTAAAATATGTCAGAATAGGGAATATATCCATGAGTAAACAGATTGTCTTTAAGGAAAAAAAAAAAATCTCCAGGAACAGAATTTTGCAGAAAACTAAAAAGCAAGTGGACAGCTGATGAAAATATAAGCCAAAACTTAACCACAACGAAATCCAAGAGATGAGTTAATTGAACACACCTTAACCTGTGCACTACCTTGCACATATTACACAAACAACAACAGACAGCAGAAAATTTATGTTAACCATTTCCAAGATATAAAAGCAATCAGTTCATTTTTCAACTCGCCATGAATGTGTCCATTTAGATATGAAAGCTTTATGATATGCTTGCTAGAAGAATCCCGGAAGTCAAAGATTAGTAATATTTTTAAGTTTCCTCAAGTCAAGAGATACACACATATTGATGGTTAGGCCTGCTGCTGCCAAACTGATAGTATTTGTGACACATATGAACATGACAGTAGGCATTTAGAGTACCATTATACGCCAGCACTCAAACATCCAAACACATCCAGGCCATGCACAAACAAAAGAAATACTACTGAAACAAAGATTTATGTCCATGGACAATCAGAAAAAAGTCTTTTCATTGCACGTCCAAGATTTCTCAGATGTCAATTCGTTGGCTTTACAAGGTCACCAATCACTAAACGCACACATCGACCAGAAACATATGCGGATAGAATTTGCTGACTTTTAAGAATAAGGGAATAACTAATTTTGTCTACCCTTGGATCACCTCTCTCAATTCTGATGTCAAAAGTTTCAGTATTGGGTACAGAGGCTCAACATGGCCCGTAACCTATCTGGCCATGATGGTTCTACAATTATATTCTTACCCGTTTAAAGATTGTTAAGTAGTACTCCAGATTATAACAAATCCGATGGCGGGCTAGAATCATAGCTGCAGGCAAGCAACGAATGCATCAACTAGCTACCAAGGGAAAATAGAGTCTGCTCACCAAGCATGTTCCTATACATCAAACTCAAGGACTCCACTCAGGTACTAGGAATGCTAGAGCCACATCTTTACTAGAATAGGCCATACAACAAAAATCTTTACATCCGGGCATCATTCTTGAGCAAGAAAACCAAAAAAAAAAAAGAATAGGCCATGTAACAAAAAACCGATCTTTAGCTCTGAAAACTAAATAAAACAAAGAATAGACTTCATAAATGAGCAGGAAATCTAAAAGCCCTTGCTCTCGATATAAAAGTCAACGACATCTATCGCTTATATCCGTTTGAATCCGTGGAAGACAGGGTTGGTAAGACGATGAGCTACCTCGAAACAGATCAACGAGATCTAACTGTTGCCTACGCGAAAAGCGGCGCAGATACAGCAGGGATCCATCTCTAAGCTAGTCTGCCCATCTAAACAAGAAAATTCTTCGAAACAGGGGGGGAAAACAGGAAAAGCTCTACGGAAGAACAAAACAACGTCTATAGACCATTAAATTGATCCGATTCGAGAAGAATTAAGCAGCGACTGTGAAGAAAAAAAGGAGGCGACCTGCTTACAGATCGGAAGAGTTGGATCGATGCGAGCTCCGCTGCCGTATTTGACACGGGGTCGAGAGTGAGAGAGAGAGAGGCGTGAAGAGGCGACGGCGGTATACGGTGAGCAGACGTCGTATCAGGTCACCTGCCGGTCACCGTTAAGCACAAGAAAACCGTTATATCGAATTTGACGTGCCCGATTCGTTATACGGATAATATCGGGTAAAACTTAACGGTCATTATGTATTATAACGGCAATTGTGCGTTGGCAGTGACGGTAATTGCCAACTAAGATGGTATTTTTATCTGGATAACGTAGACATGTGCATCACATGAATTGGAATTAAAAAGCGATTTTAATCGTAGCTGCATTCTAACGGACTTCTGCGCTCGCGTCTAGCCGCGTCACCTACCCGTTCAGCGATTGGAAGGTAGCGTGGGACCTTAGCGATGCGGTCGGTCAACAGCCAAAATAAATAAATAAATATCCCTACTCTTTCCCATGACACCCGCATTCCGTTCCTCTCGCAAACGGCGGGTCCCACACGAGCAATCTCCCTATGAAACACTTACAATAGAAGGTAAGGCTAGAAAAGAAGTACAATTGCTCCATCACACGTATCACTAAGGTATACAGGAAGTCTCAAGGCATACCAGTACAGAATACAAGGCACCGGTGCATGAGTGTACCGAGCTATGCATGCATTGCAGAGACAAAACTTGATTCCTGTCAGTGTCCACCGTTGGAGTGGGAGAAAAGGAAAAGAAAAGCTTAACGGATCAATTTAGTAGCGACAGTAAACTTCTTTGGCTCTCGACCAAACCAACAAAACTACTAAGTAGGGTATACTTGGAGTTGGTTTATGCTTATGCCCACAGAGGAAGCTCCACTTCTCAGCGCAGCAGGGAAGATTTTGATTACATTGTGCACCAAAACACGACCACCGGCATGTAGTCCCCTCACCGTAATCGCCTCCCGGCACCGAGGCTCAACAAAATATTCTCTTCTGAATCAACAAAAAAACAAGATAATCATCAGACAACAAAAATTTTAGATGGATAATTTGAGTTCAAGTTGGAAAATTAGCTCTCACATTTCATCTCAAGTATAAGAGGCTGATTTGGGAAAAACTTAGCTAATCATTCGAGAGTGTCGATGACATGCATCGAATTTACGGATGATACCACCATACATACAACCATTATCACAAATAAATTGGTTGATAAAAATGTGCAGCTCCATATAACAAATTGAACTCTTAAGTCAGGCATTGATAATTTGATTAAAATCTTAAAAATTTTGTGTGAGTTGACTGTTACTGTTTTAACAGGGACATAAAATGAGAAAGTTCCATGTGATTTGCACTTTAAGCGAAATGAAATAATAGTATTAAAAAAAAGACAGCCAATCCTAAAAGATTTTACCTGAAGTTTCGAGTCCTGCATTGCATCTAATGACTTGGCAAATTCCAGTTGCTTCATGACCGTGGCATGCAATACCTGAAACAGATATAATATTAGAGATGCACTGACAAAACCAGGAATCACAAAACCCTACACAGAGCAGCAAGCTAATGAGTGCCAAATGCTAGAACTTTGATCTGGCATGAAACTAATAAGGTTCCTAAAATTTAAAAGTTCAAACTGAATATATTAGATCCAAATAAGAAGCCTAATAGACTCTCCTAGTTAACTCTATACAACATAATAGACTGTCAAGGATGCCAAATAGGAGAGAGATATGAAAGATAAAAATCTCTTCCTAGAAAGGAAGACGAAGTGAATAATGAACCCAACATCTAAGCGTGTCTGCCCACAACTAGTTAGCTCTTCAGAAAAGATCCTTCGGTGATAGAAATTCTCTTTCAAATGTAAGCTGTTGATACTTTTATGAAACAGCAATTCCAATAAAGCATAGACAAAGACATAGGATCTGAGAGAATAAGGATATGCAAATTCACATAAGGTAGTTTTCCTGTACATGAAATAATTTGATCCTTATTTATCATATAGCAGAAAATGTCATTAAAATATATAAGAAAGTGCTAAAATCAAATGGACAGAAGCCCTAATTTATTCATTGAGAAAAAAACTTTTGATAGCAAGTTGTTCCAAGCATAGATACAAAGGAAAAGGGAGAAGATTATACACACAACAAATACATGATCCCTATCTTGAATATACTAATGTAACAGTATTATGGAGGTAGATAGCAGGATGATGTAAACTTACCCTTTTGGTCTTTTCTAGATCAAACTCAACATGCTTTATTCGATTCCAAGATTCGAGTAGCATATGCTCTTTCTCCGAAGGAATCTCAGCAGGCTTCTTGGTGAGCTCATCAAACTTCATTTCTAGCCTTTTAATCCGCTCCAAACAAGGACCCAAATGATCTTCAATGTTTTTCATTGTTGAACTGTGCTGGACAGCCAAATTCCGAGTGTCTGAAGGACGGATGTTGCTCAATTTTCTCTTTCTAAAACCATCAACATGAAAGAAGAATAGAATTTTGACTAAGAAAGCTATTAATACTCTTGCAAACAACTGAGAAATCCCTTCTCCTGTATCCTCCTTGTTGACAGGGTGATTTGCCATGCTCAAACTATCTGAGAACAACAAATACGATTCAAGACTTTTGAAGACTAAGGGATGAAAATTTGTTGCCTAAACAAAAGGAAGATTCTCTATTAGAACGACCCAGATTGAAATACCATGTTGATTCGATGTTGAATAACCATATGATCTCTGTTCCTCGTATTTTATATCTGGTGTCTTTTCATAAGATTGTTCTCCTCTACTAACACAATCCATAGCCTTGTCGACCACAACAAAGTGTTCATCACAACTATAGTAAGCTGTTGAATCTCTTGCTCTGATCTGCATTTATCATCAAGAAACAATGGCATGGAGCAGTTGTTATATATCCCGAGGGGAACAAAAATCATCATCAAATAAACTAATATTATCTACCCTATCTTTTTGAAATAGTTATTAACATGCATTCACAAGAACACAATAGTTGTGACGACCACTTTCTCATCATTCTCACCAAAAGCATTAATTAGGATATAATACAACTAGACGCAAACAAGGGTACAAGAAAAAGAAAAAGAAACCATAAATGATCTTTTTAGCAAATTTGAAAGACAGAAATTGACAGTTTAGAGAGTGATTTCTAATGTAAGCCCCTGCAGAATTTAGTTTTTTTTTTCTTCGAAGGTTATTGTGAAAAGAAGATATTAGCATATAAGAAGATTGCATGGAAGATGGTTTGTGCATAAACGAACCCTCTCCTCTTTTTCTTTTTTGTCCCTTTTCCATATTCAAATTACAAGCATAGAATCCTTAATTTTAAAGGATTTATCGGGAAATTCTTTCAATATCTCATCAATGGGAAAAAATTCATTCTGAAAGATCTCCAGTATCATGTATCATGCATCGCATAATATAAAAGAAAAGATGGCATTAGGTACTTTTTTGTTGAAAGGATAAAACATGTTGCCTATGCTGCCCCTTTCAGATCGCTTATTTCAGTTAACTTTTCAAATGAACACTACATCAAGGTTGTTGACCATAGATTTTACAGAAACATAAGAATTTTCACTGGAAAAATGAGAACTGCACTATAACAAAATAAAACACAACATGAGGTCGTCAAAACCAGGAGCGTGAAGAAATCTCACTTCTTCATGTACTGGAGCTAAACGGCTATGCTCAACAGGTTTGAAAACAAGATCATCAACATCTGATCCAGATTCAAGTGTCCATGTATCGCTACTTCTTCCCTGACAATAACACAGACTTAAATATTTTACAGGAAGATCATTGCATAATGTAACTGCAAAAAGATAGGAAGCAAAAGATAGAACAGATGAAAAAAAACTTACCTTCAAAAGATACGACCCTACAAAAGCTTCATCTCCACCTGACATTCGTCTGGTATGCCTTAGTGAGTCTGCTTCAGCATTATATGCAAGCTAAAATTTGAAAGACATTGGTAAGAACTTTTCCCCTGTTTTCTTGTTTGATAGATGTAAAATGAAGAAGAAAAAAAAAATCCTTTCAGGACACCATCACATAAAGGAGGATATATCCTTTAGAATTGCTGATTCAAGTGTGATTAGAAAACAGGTGACACTTCAGGCATGAAATCCTGAAATGTTCAAGACAAATGGTTTCATGCTTAAAGTAGACCAAGTGGAAAACCCCAGTTTGGCTAATTGTATTCCTTGAACAAAAAGAAGCATCAATGCATGGGTCACAGTGAATGGAATAAGAAAACTATCACTCAATCAGTTCATCCTCGTGGGATCAAAACTTTCAAAAAGAATAGTTGGTTGTTCTATTAGTTGATCAAACCTAACCTAGTGGAATGACGGTGAATAAATGGTAATGTAAATGTCTACTTCAGTTAAGTGAACGAATTGTACCTTCATAATGTTAGGATCATTCCATGGTCCTTTATTAGACTTCAAACACCCGCCTTCAACAGAGCATGTACATGTTCCACCCAAAAAATCTGGAAGTTGGCTGAAATGTGATAAACATATAAAAGTTACTAAACCATAAAAAAGGAACCACCATCAAAATCGACATCAATATCAGTATCAAGAGAGAGAATAATATGCCCTTAACCTTGAGTCAATGATTTCAAGTAATGCACTCTGATATTTTGTTCCCAATACCTGCATGATGAAATATTTATTCACGTATATTGTGGTCCAAATACCAGCAAAACAAATCCCTTCGAGTGTCAGGACACTTACATGTATCTTTGCTGTCGTTTTTGGGTCAAGAAAACCCTTTACAGTGTTCCAGAGAAGCCTAAAGCCATGACCAGCATTGACAATAAACATCTGATGTAGAGTCTGCATTTTAACAAGTGGGGTATCTCTATCTTAATACAAATGAATACAAATAATGCAATGTTATTAGGATAAAGTCAAGTACTTCAGGGTAGTAATCTCCATCAATTTTTTGCATTTTAAGCAAGAGGTCTCTTGCTGTTTTGCCGAAATTCTTCAAACCCTGCACCAAAGAGAATGCATACTGATTCAGAGAAATCAACCCAAACAGCTTCTCACTTCCAGCAACTTGAACATCTCAGTATTTTATCTAAACAACAATATATCTTTCATCACAGTCTGCTTAGTGAAGTCAAACCTGGAAAGGAACAACATACCACCCCATGCACATCCAAAATAGTCGTGGTTGAGTCAATGTGCCTTTTTGCTGCAATCGAACAAGCAGGAAATTTTTCATGTAGAGCTTTCTCAAACTCCTGGACATGAAATTTTATGTACCGTTCTACTGTAGTGATGTGCATAAGCTTATTCGGCTCTACTTTCCCAAGCCTCTCAATGTAAACAGGTCTTCCCTCTTTATCAACTCCATGGTAGCCCTGAGGATAATGCTGTAAAACTTCTTCCAGCTCTTCAAAGTTAAAATCCTTGCATCCGATAGTGTTGTAAATTGTATGTGTCAGCATTCACTGATATAATTTTCATCTAACTTAACAGAACATCTGACGTTCTAGATAATAATTCTTAACATAATTGAAAAATATAATAGAATTCCAAAAAGACAACTGAAGGAATAAAATATGGGTATCTGCACCAAGAACAGTCTGCATTAAAAGTTAAACGACAAAGGGAAAACGGAGGTTATGCATTTGTGCAGGATCCATAAGGCAAAAACAAGAGAAGCAGAAGATTACAAACAATGGTTTCATCAGCTAGTATGGTTACAAGGTCCAAAATACTGACACGATTGTCATCAATTTGGCTTCCAACTTGTGCCCCTAAGAAAAGCATTTCTATGTGGGTTTTATAGCACTATAACTTTTGCAACCTAAAGATTGTTTTCCAAGATCTGCAGAGTATCATAATATATTCTTCAATAATTTCAAGATCATCTAAACTCATATTTCTAGTTCCAAGAGTACAATATCGATGTCTATATGAGCGCTAATTTGGCAATAACTTTTGCACAAGCAAAAGGAGATAATTCAAATTACATGTTAAAAGGTAAAATTGATGAATCAAAATTCCCTAAAAAGGAACTTAAATTGATCTATACAAAAAAAAAAAGTTCAAATAATCAGTGTTATGACCCAACTGATTGGAAAAAATGATCATTCAAGTGCATGAAAAATGCATGCAAATGGGAAAGTAACGAGCAGTTTCATTTCACAATAAAAAACAGCCTGGAATAATCTAATTCAAACATGAATTTCTCTTGTTTTTTCTTTTATGTTAAAGAAATCTCAATGCAATTTTGTTGAATCTCAAATAAGTCTTGTGGCACTAAAATCTCTCAGAGTCATTGCGAGGCAAGACACTACTGGCACAATAACAGGGAAGCACAACACAAGACCCACACTAACATGGGGTATGTGTGCGGTTAAGTTATACTGTGTTTACTCCTGCAAGCATAAACCATGGTCACCCAGTAAACAAATGGTACAATATGAACCTCAAAATAGCGCATCTGTATTGAACCTATTTAAATATGACAAACTGTTTTTCTTTTGAAAAATCAGCACCAAATAGATATCTGATATGATTACCTTTAGTTGCACATATGATATCTAACTAGCTTATTACGGCAACATACCTCCAAAATTGTGTCTGTTCCAAATTCTTTTCTCCAATGAAGCATATCAGCCCACATTTGAACTGCTTTCTCATGCTCAAATTTTCTCGCTTTCAAAAATCTGCATCAAGTTTCGTCAATAAGCAATCAGGAAAACCAAATACTGAAAAAGCAGGTTACCTAGAAAAACGAGCCAGACAGAGCTACAATCTGGAAGTGCATATATTCTTCAATAAAATGCATTAACCCAATTGGATCAAAAATGTTTGCGGTTGGCTTAATCAGTTTTAAGTTAAATCCAACTAACCAACGATGTTCATAGCGCGCTCAAGTACAGTGTGACGGTTCAGGCAGCTAATAAGCCCAACAAAAAGTTTTTACAAAAGCACAAATACTATAACCAAAATCACAATTTCTGATAGTAAAACACAACCTGAGCAGCATATGATAGTCATCGTGTTTATCAGGCAATAAGTCCCTAGAAATTAGCTCCTTACGGAATGCATAGACTGCCCGCTCCTCTTCCACATCCCTAACATCCTCAATTGATACTGAAGAAGTCCTATGAACACTTCTCCTCTTCCCTCGTTTCCTGAGAGAGTGGGTGAATCGTGAAGAAGCATTTAATGCCTTTTTCTTTAGAGACCCGATGGTCAATCTTCTTCTCTCATCTTCCGAACTCTCCACATCTGATCTCTTTCCTTTTCTCTCCTCCCAAGCGTGCAGCCCTTCAAGACCTTCAACATGACAAACAGCAATAAGGTGGGCCTCTAGCAGCATTTCATAATCCAAAAATATACAAAGAGACGTGAATTAGAGCAGCCGTACCAGTCATTTTCGGGCAGCAGAGGCGGGACTCTAGTTGACCTTACCCTGCTGAAGAGATGGTCGTGGCGTAAATTATGCAAATATAGATCTTTATAGATCACCAGGAGCCTACGCCTCCATCTAGTTAGGATCAGAGACAAAACAGCACAGAAGAGAATTAGTGTCACTACCCAAAGTCTCTGCACATACTAGCAAAGACAAAACTTTATACAACTTTTGCAGGTGCTAATACCAAAACAAAAACAATAAAGAAGAGAAAACAATTACTAGTGTTGCCGATACTCTTGTGATTCATCAGAACTATTGCAACTCTCATCACCCCCCTACTCGTTTCTAATTGAACGGATGAAATAATGAAACTATGGACTGATTCATTCTGTAGCTTTAAAATTAAATAACTTGGAAAAAGAAAGAAGAAGAAAATGCAAGTTGAGGTAGGAGAACCGAATCAACAACTTTAAGACACCATTAGTAAAATAAGGAAAAACAGTACTTCTTTAAAGACAGCTAAAAAGAAAGAGACGACAGGTAAACGATCTTCACTTGTTCACATTCACAGAGTACCTACTCTCAAGAAGAAGTCATCGATTCCACATCAAATTCTCCTTCGGAAGGAGCAATCAAGAAACCGTCAGAGAATTCCCTCATTCGATGCAAATCACACATCCCAAGTCCAGAGAAGATTATGGAGAGAGAGAGAGAGAGAGAGAGAGAGAGAGAGAGAGAGAGAGAGTACCCTCTTGCGGCGAGGAGAGGGCGATATTCCGTCGACGCCGATCTCCAAATCTCAGAGGCAAAGATAGATCACAAGATTCCCCACACCGATGGAATCGAATAAGCAATCGGGAATCCTCACTCCAAATGGAACATGTTCTTCTTGCAATTGGGATCGGGAGCGAAACACAAGGCGGGTTTTAACGGCAATAAGAATCCACCAAGAAGGAAAACTAACACCCAAATACACGAAATGAATCGGAAGATCCGCGGACTGTGATCGCGCCCTCTCCTGTGGTAATAAGAGGATGGAGTCAATGCGAAGCCTGCAAAAGGATCGCTTTCGGCTGGATCTCGACGTGGCCTCCGGCGAAAAGAAAAGATCGGCGATTCTTGGCAAAAACTACGGCGCGAGATTCTTTTTCCTTTCCTTTTCTTCCATTTGCTTTGGCGACTTTTAAGGCAGCGCGCCGCGTTGGCCATGGCTCGAGAAATGGAACGAATAAGCGACTCTTGCGTTCAATAACATTAATATAATATTTCTAATTAATATTATGTTGTTAGAAATTAAGTGATTACAACTTTGTCTACTCATGTATGCAAATAAATATATACAGATATTTTACCGGCATATATATATATATATATATATATGTGTATACAATATTATTTTTCTTTAGGCGCGGAACGAGGAAACGGGTACGTGCTTCTCCCATGGGCGTGCGATGAGGAAAACGGGACCCAGGCGCGCGTGCTGTGGCCCCTGCTCGAAGAGACGTCGGCAGGCTTCCCTTCCGTTGAATGAGGATAGGCTGTCTCGCCCGAGGCAGGATTCCGGAGGACAAACCCCCCCCCAATGGGAGAGCCGAGCACGCAGCGGAGGCACGTCATTCGCAGCGTCGGGATGCGTAGATTGTCCCGGACGCTGTTCGCACGCTTCCTTGCGTTCCGTTCGTCAGCAAGGCGCGCTTTTTAACGACCACGAACACTCGAACGCCATCACCACGCACGCGCCTTAACCTGCTGCTACTCGCCGATTAAATGGTTACCCATCTACGAAGCCTCCATGTCGCCACCGTGAAATTATTCACCAATTCGCTTCTGGACCAACGAAATCTACCCTGCGCGGGTGCCACCTGTGGGGCCCGCGCTGCCTCCGGTGACAACGTGGGTAGTTCGACCAGACATCCACCGACTAACCGATCAACTGCTGTTCCATCTCGCCCGGGGAATATATATTAATAATAAATTAAAATTATATACGTTCATAATATTCGAAACATCAACCAACCCTACTTTCCATTGTTCATCGAGATAGAGTCAAATGCTAATGTTGTATTAAAAGCAGCAAAGATACGTAAAGAACTTGCAGCTCTTATAAGTTCAGATACAATCAGCCATAAATAAAAAGATAAATCATACTGGAACATTAATCAACAGTCATATATTGATTCAAACTACGATTCATAGGTTTGATTTAAAGTTCTGATTATTCTCCTCATGACTTGGAGTGTGATCTGCTCAATGTCAATTCTGTGGTCCCGCTCGTCTGAACACAACCCTACATTTATTGGTCAAATGTCTAGAGGCAAAATGGAAGCATCACTAACTAACAGGAGGGCACCATCCAATTGCTTTTCTAAAGTTGCGTCGAAAGCACGAAGCACATCACAGTGAGAACATGCTTCGTCGAGGGTGTAAAGATGACTTGGATTTGATATCTTAGTCAAGAACTTATCATCCGACCAATCCTTAGAGATGGAAAACCGAGGAAAAGATGCAAGGGGGTTCACCTCGGGAACGCTGGCTGTCAAATGCCGAAGGTAGAGGAGCATGAAAAAGTAACGATGCTTTGCGTCCCAGAATTTTCATCGATGGTACATACAATTGAGCTGCAATCAAAAAGACTTCCAAAGGATTAGCTGCTGAAAATTCAGGTTTAAGGAGCAAGCAAACTGCACATTTGAAAGCATCAAATGTAGTGTAGCCAAGGATGCATAAGAAAGAAAGCAGCAAACATGATTCTTCCAACTGGTCATACTGCAAGACTGATTCAAATGTAGTAAATGTGGTATAAACATTGACAGAAGAAAGTCGCATTGTCACCACCCTTGCACCAGGGAGGAGCCAAGCTGTATTTGCCTAGACAGGATTAGGAAGCCGAGGAACATGCAGAAGCTATTGGCACCAAACATGAGTGTTCTCTAAGTTCTGCTCAAAGTCCTGCAACTAGGGGCATATTTGCAGCAAAGGAGAAAATGCACAAAGTATCCTACACATTTGCTATAATCAACAAGAATAGACAACATTAGTTCTTTTTTGATCCAGTTAGAATGCCAATTATCAAGCATCCTCGGCATAGTTTCACTCGAAATTATGTAACAAATTAAGTAGAAAGAAGCTGCACATCAGAATCATGGACCGGAGTACAAACACAAAGCAACAGATATAAACAAAATCCAGTGTTCCTTGCTTTCTATTTTCATAATAAAAAGAATACTTATTTCCATAACTATTGATTTTGTTGATCTTATTGATCCACCAATGCTACTTTTATTAATAATACTAAAGACAAAAGATTGCAGTATTCACAAAGGAATTCTCATCAAAAGTGACATCAAAATTTGAGCCCATTTCTTTCTAGCAGTCTGCCCATACGACCAAGAAAACAATACACTTAGGCATGAATAGTATCAAAAACACTCCATAAGAACACAAGTCGAGAATTAAGAATCTAGTTTATCCTTTTACTTATCTCTCACCCACCCTATTATTATTTAAATTTCCGAATCACATGATGTTATTGGCAACATATATTACTTCTTGGACCATTCATTACTCTCTAAAGCGGGAAGTATTTAGGTTTGTAAATCCATCCATGTGCTTCCACTAACAATATGTCCCAAACTACAAATTGAATAAAGCAATAAAAAACGATAAGCAATGGTAATAGCCATAGATGTCAATAATCAGATGCTATACAGCTTTCCTGTATGATAAACATTAGGCCGTTGCTAAGATGATATTGGAGTACTAGAAAATGGTAATTAGATGATATGTAGAGCACTGTTTGAAGTGGCCATTCCACATGAGAAAAATAAACATCAGGCATCCGCCAGGACCAGCCAAACACTCAAAATCTAATATTCATTACTTCAATACACAAAAGAATGGCTCAAAGGAGATAAAAAAAAAAGAATGCAAAAAGAGAAAGCACTAAACGAAGTGCCACAGTGCCAAATAAAAATGAAAATGACATTTGAATAGAATTTTATCAGTCAAGGAAGATGATGTGGGCACATAAAAGAACAAACCTGCACACCATGAGGTGGGAAGATCCCTCTATAAATCCTTCAGCTCCTTCAAATCAGCTTCAAGGCTGAAAGAGCAATCAATGAAGAATATTGAAGGACAATACAGGATGCGAAAGCAAAAACTTGGGAAATCTAAGTAACCAATGAGGCAATCACTATTGAATCACCCCTCCCTAAAGAAAGGATATGAAGCTGAGCTTTAGTAACAGTTCAAAAGATCATAGAACAAGCTTTTGGTCCCACATCCAAAGATCCAATTATTTCGACCAAAAATCCACAAAAACAAGTTCAAAATAAGGATAGGAGCACAGAGGGTAGCAGTCTCTTGCTTCGACCAAGAATCATATGAGAACACATGGGTATCCTATGACTACTAAAGCAAATAAAGAAACCTCTCACATCGAACTCAAGAACCCTAACTTGGGAGCCAGATCCACTCACAACGACAGAACAATCTATTAAATCAAGAAGGATTCGGTCGATCGTCTCCCTCTTCCTCTCGCTCCATTGCTTCTTCCTTGCAGGGCTTATTTATAGAACGTGGGAATGGAAAAATGTCTCACATCACTCCAGTCACTATTAAAGGAGCAACTTCAAACGTCATGAAATCCAGATGTTGAATTGAAGTGATTGATGAATCAAACTTGCTCTTTCCTTGCAATCAAAATTGAGCGTTGCGGCTGGAAATTTGAGCCTCATCTTGGCACCAGCTCTGTCTTCCTATGCCCTAGGCTGGCTGATGCTGCATTCCTGTCAAGCTTCAGGCTCTCTCAAGGAATTGTCATGTGAAAGGCTTTTGAGCAGCTTTCCGGTGCCACCATGGTCACCATTAACAGCTCTGTGAGGGCCAGTCTTGGCAGAGCCTGAGCTATTGTCAACATAGCTGCAGGCAGAAATGTCTCCTCCAGGTGTCTCGGCAAGTTCACCACTTAGTTGTTGCTGCTCCTTAATGATCGTCTTAAGATATTTGCCTTGGGCTTCTATTCTTCGCTGCAGTTGCCTTTGCACCTGTCAAAGTGCATGTCATGACATCTCTCTCCAAAATTACATCAGAGTCACAGTCAGACAAGTTAGATAAGAAACAGAAAATGTAGAATCACAAGAAAGTTCTCTATCAGAGAATTCATTATAGAATTTAAGAGGGACAATCAAAACAAGCAAACAAAACCATCAATTACATCCCCATTATGGTTGACCTGGTTTCTTGCACTTGTATATAATGAGAAAAAAGTAGCATTATAATCAACTCTCAAGAGAGAATATGAACAGGAACTGTCAGCAGCGCAGGACATTTACAATGACTTACCAGGGTATTAATGAGTGGGATTCTTCAGTGTGGCTAGTATATCTTAGGTCACATAATCATGAAAAATGTACAGGCAAAGTCAGATTTCTTATAATTATTTTCCAAGCTCACATATATGCAATGGGAAAAACTGATTACATTGATGCATCACTTCATTTGATGGTGTGTTTTATGTTAGCTAAAACCTACAGTTGTTCCTACAAATCAACAATTACTGCTTTGTATCTGTTGGAGTTCATTTGAAATTTGCATGTTTTCGTCATCATAGTTGCCTTTTCCAAAGCAGTATTTTTACATTTAGATGGTACTTTCTGAAGAACCAATTTGAAAATTCTGCCAATATATAACTTATAAAGCTATCTAAAACAATCTAGTAACAACCAAGATGAAAAAGCTAAATCTTCAACTCATAGCTCATAAATGCATATAAAAAACTCACCTCTGATTGTTCATGAAGCCGCTTCTGCACCTCCATCTGCAACTCAAGTGCTTCAGTTATTTGTGTTCCACTGAGACAACAAAAGCTAAAGGAGTTTACCATGATAAAATATATTTATGCAACTTCCTGTCAAGGAAATACAAACTCAAATGCGTGGAGAAAAGACAATCAGCATACCTAACAAGAAGAGATGATCAATTGTTTTCAAATGACAAGTTATAGACCAGAAGAACCAAGAGCTTCGTCTACTATATAGCATAACAAACCAATAGGTGCATAATGGAAAAAATGAACAAATATACATCATTTCTGAAAGTAAAAAGAAAATCATAACTAATTTAAGTTCATGCTACTATAACAGTACCAGTGTGATCATAAGTTTTAAATATCTGACTATGTGATGTAAAATCAGCAATACCACATTTGCTGGCTCAAACCACTTAATTTTTATATGCAAGTCCAACAAAATTCTGTTCAAGCTTGTTAGCCTAAAACGACAACCTAGTGGCTAATAAAAGCTACAACGACAACATCAAGGCATGAAGTATAATCTATTTGAGGTTCTACATGGATGTTTACCCACATTGAGCTTGAAGGAGGCAATATCACTCGGTCCCCACTGATGCTATCAGAAATCCAAAAATAGTTTTACAGGACACACTTCCTAGATTCTTTCTTTCTCTAAATATCTCTACAAAGACACTTTTCCTATATTAAACCTGCAACTTTTCTGTGCCCACAGGCTAGCTAGCAACTTGCTCAATAGATATCCCCAGTCCAAAAACTAAAATTCTTTGGCAAATTGCTAATAGTTCAATTCTTTTGGAGCTAAACAACTACATAGTGTTTTTGGCTATGTTTGATTTTCCTGTTGTTCTTTTTCTCTCATTGAAAGGACATGTATCCTTACCAACAGAGTACTTTTCCTTTTGGTTATGCCATTTGAAACAATAAGATCCCAGTAGTAAGTCTTGTCCTTCAAACTCTATCTAGATCATTTACGCGAGCTTAAATTTCATAACCATGAATATAAATGTATCTGCCACTATGATGAACTGCTCTTTCCACAATTAGTTAAATTGCAGAAATGCTAAGCATGCCAGTAACAGTTTGGCACTTGAATAACATAGCTACAAAGCATCAAACAACATATGCCTTCACAGGTGAGTTTATAGAACGATGTCTAGCCATCCCGAATGATCATTAATGTTGATGGGATAAACTTGAACTACTTTTCGAAAAATGCAATAATATAAGATACAATTGCTAGTTTTGGTGTTTTTCTGTGTCATAAAACACATCAATTTGCTTACGAGGAACTTTCAAGCCCAGAAGACACACCACCAGGATCCTTCTTTTCTGACTTGGCATCTACATCAATGGAAACATAGTAAAATCAAACCTATGGCCAGATATTAGTTTTTTGTTCAGATAATTAGCTATACGATGAGGATATGGTTTCCTTAGTGCACTAAAAACTCAGTAAAGTTTAGCTAACATGTTTGTAATGTACCTACCATCAGCTGAAGAATCAGGAACACATTTTGCAAGCCTGTATTTCTGGGTCCACCATCAGATCTGAAGTTTGTCAAAGCAAGAATCTAAAACCAAATTTTATGGTGAAAAACATCCATAAGTACCTGTAAGTGACTCTTGACATGGTATATGGTTAGTCCTGCCACACCCATGATTCTAAGAACTCCTTTCGGAGTTGCTCCTGTCATAGGGGAGAGTATTTAGGTAGTGTTATTCAGAAGACTACAAAATTAGATGATTAAATAACCTAACATGCTTTCAAACTCAGCTTAACTGAGAGGATTTTTTGCTTAACTGTTCATTGGAAATACCAAAAATTCTGACAAAAGACTACACTATTGGTGGATAACTATACCAAGATCTAAGCTTTTAGTTTCATTCTGATATGCTATAGGAAAGAACCAAGGAGCTTAACTAATTCAAATTAGGCAATTAAATTAAAACATAAAAAAGATATCTGAAATCCTGCTATAGACCACAATCAAATGTAAAAGTTGCTGCTAACTAAAAGATAACCTCATCAAAATAATATGGGTACTAAAGAATTTTATGTCAAAAGATATTGCAACAATAGTTGCAGAACTATAAGAAATCAATTAACAATAGTTGCAGAACTATTAAAGCTGGCAATTTAAGAGTAACAGGACAATGGATTCTGTTTTGTACTCATCAGGTGTCCTCATTAAATTACCCTATGTGCTACAAAAAGGTACAGAAAAGGAACTTCCAATTCAACTGTCCTTTCAGAAGGATGAATAAGGAAGGCATTGCATAGTTTGCAATCAATTAAGGAGAAAAGCACATGAAAGAAACATATAGTATTACACTGTTCATTGGAAATACCAAAATTCTGACAAAAGACTACACTATTGGTGGATAACTATACCAAGATCTAAGCTTTTAGTTTCACTCTGATATGATATAGGAAAGAACCAAGGAGCTTAACTACTTCAAATAAGACGATTATATAAAAACATAAAAAAAGATGTCTGAAATCCTGCTATTAGACCACAATCAGATGTAAAAGTCGCTGCTAACTAAAAGATAACCTCAACAAAATAATATGGGTGCTAAAGAATTTCATGTCAAAAGATATTGTAACAATAGTTGCAGGACTATAAGAAATCAATTAATTCAATAGATGAAAACTTTATGTAACACCTCGATTAGTCTCACATAGAAAGTGAGCAAGATTAAGATTAACTTATAAGGGTTTAATGAGTGTATAACAATCAACTTCAACTCAAGTATTTTAACCAATGGTTTAGGTTAAACAAAATTGATGGGCCAATTAACCTATCAGGCTCGGGTCATAACATTTGGTATCAGAGCCGACCTAGTATTTGGACATAGTGAGGGGGCTCGAGTAGGAAAGGACAACCTGTGGTTCGAGTCATAAGACTCGTCATGGCGTGGAGCCACCATTGGGCTATGCCTCACATGCCCAATGCTAGGGTTTGACCTGAGCTATGCCTCGCCTTGACGAGGACGTCAAGCCCTTGAGTGTGGAAATTTGTAATACCCCAAGTGTACTACTATTAACCTTATGCATTTTGACCAGTGATTTAGGTCCAACAAATCTGATAGATTAGTTAGCCCATCAGGCTCGGGTAAGAGTATCAAGACACTAGATTTTGTTTTGTATTCATCAGGTTATTATGCTAGTATAAAAAAGGAACTTCCTTTTGGAAGGATAAATAGGGAAGGCATTTCACATTTTGCAATCAATTAAGGAGAAAAACACATGAAAGAAACATATAGGAAGATCTGTATCCTCCTAATAATTTCAGGAAAAAACCAGTTGATCATGCACTTACTCTCTGGTCCACCAAGCTGTGTCACAGCAAGTACAAAACGGTCATGAAGCTCATTTGTCCATCGTAAACGTTGCCTTGATGCCAAATTATGATTATCGGAGTTGTTCCCTCCACTGTTTGGGACCATTCTGTTGGTATGCAGTTCTAATTACTGGTCATGAGCAAGTGACTTTTTAAATATTGAACTTGTACTCAAGAATTGCATGGGTTGATATGTTTCTCATCATCTGCGAAGAAGACGTCAACAAAGTAATCACAACAGTTATACAGCACATACTAACTCACTTGATGTGATTGTATCTGTATGTCAGATAAGAGATGTAGCAGTTTTACATACTATGCATTAGATAAAAGTGGAACAGGAAAAAGAAAAACAGAAGTCTATATAGCTATGTAAGGTGGAAGCTCTACAGAGCAACATGTAGATCATTGTGTTTCCACTCAAGTTTACTAAAGCAGCCATAACATAAGAATTATTAATCCTCAGGACCCTCAGGTAAGCAGCTACTCAATGTAATTACATGCCAACAATGAGATCTCTATAGTTCAATTGCTACAGCAACTATAAATAAAACGTGATACGTAAAATGAGATACCCATGAGAACACTGAAACTAGTCACATCCACAGCTCTTTTCTAAAATGAGATGATGTCTTTTATTGTGAGTGAAACTGTAAGTCGCCTCCAAAAATTCCCGGGTTTGGAGCTCGAGTTTCATAAAAAGGAATCAGAGACATAGAACAAACACTTCTACAGCTGGGAGTGAAAAAGAAAATTCTTTTGCTTTAAATTTATCTCAAATTTGCTAAAAGAACGACTATAAATCTGGATGATTTTCACAGCTTGATCGCTAGAAAATAATGGCATGAGGGTTTTCCTGAGGTATGGGGACTCTTGTGTTAAATAAGATATGTTCTCCTCCAAACAAAATATTGAACCATATTATAGGTTAGTATTATGATGAAATCTTACCTCAATATTAGAAATTTTGCTGCCGCATAAGAACAAGAAAAGACTCACGCACATCCTATGCAATCAGCTGCCCGTATCTAGTCTATCGACTAAGCAATCAGGTCGTTGCTGCCTAGCGACAGTAGAAACAACACAGGGCAACTTCATAACCTTTTTTTCTCAAAGATTAGGCTTCCGGAGTTCGTTCTTTGCCGATTTTCCGAAATTAAGTACATCATTTCATCATGCGTCACGACTCAGCATCCAGAAAATCACAAGAACCAAATCCACAAAAATCCAAGTTACGTACCCAGATTAGCAAAGCCACGCGCCAATTCCCAGGCCCAGCGGGGATCGAGGACGCGTTCTCCGAGGCTCCGCCTGCGACCGATCAACCTTTCAAAAAAGCAGGAATGAACCGAATCAAGAACAAATTTGAACAAATGAGAGCCGTCAAAGCGAGGCTTCTTGATGGAGATCGAGGAATCATTAGATGGAAATTGAGGTTCTCGGCGAGTCCGATTACACGCTCAGGGATCCGCCAGCCTTCGCTCTCTCCCTCTCGCTTTGCACAGTAAGTCCCAGTTGCCCGAGGGCGGAATCCGAGGGCGTCCGCCTCGAGGAGGAGCGGATCCGTTTCAACCATCGTTCTACTGACGATCCTCGAATAGCTTACGTGGCATCTTCCAGACGCCACACGAGTAGAAACTGTGTGCTCGAGTGACACGTGCTCTACAACATTGGGGGTTGCATCCTCACGATCGTGCGACGCACTTGACGGCATCCAGTTCTAACGGAATCCGACCGCCTGACCCCACACGACGTAGGCGATACCGCGACACGACGGACGGTCCAGCTCAGAGCATGCGGGGCCCGCATTCTCGACCCAATAGCGGTGCGCATCACCCTGTTTGGTTGCTCAGCCGAGCCGCAGGAGCGGGTAGTGCCGAGACGAAACAGCGTCGTCCGTCTTGTGATTGGCGGAAGTAGGTGCTCCGTGCCTCGGCCGATACAGGTGAACTCGGCCGCAATAATAGAGAAATCCTAATTTGTACGTTCGTCTCCCAAGTTTCTTGTCCGACAAAATGCCAGCGTTAACAGATGAACGAAATAGCAGTCGATGTCTATCCAACACACAACATAATCATGCAACTCTGTTTCATAAAACACAGAAATAAGCAAACAAGAGCCTGGGGCAGTTTTCACAATGGCCTCACAAGGAGGCATCACTTGATTCCAGTAATCAAGCTAACTTTTCCTAGTCAAGTTCCATGGGACTTGAAAGCAAGTTTTGCCAACAAGAGCGAATGAATGCTTTGATCCTTTCAGCAGCAGCCCCTTCAGCATGGTTTGGTTTTAAGTTCATGTGGCTTCTTATAGAAGAACTGGCCTTCGATCGCCGACGACGATGAAGTCTTGCAACCAGGGCTCTGCAAGTTGATCGAATTCACTGATAACTGATGGAGGATGGATTGGCTCAGAGGATCGGAAGGGCTGCAGATGACTCTGGTTGCCATGTCTGAAAGCTGTTGCTCCGTCGTGTTGAAACTATTTGAAGTAATTTGCTCGGATGCTATCTTATATGCCTTTGCTAACAAGGAGTCGATGTATTTCTGGTAGGCTTCCATTCGGATCTGCACATGCTTTTGAACCTGATAAAGCAGCCAACATATACTTTTAGTAGAAGTTGACGAGCAATTAAAGCTACTATAATCAAGAAACTAGTTGACAATAAAAACGGCTAAGATAATGAAATATGTGACTGTTGCTGGTCAAGTTGTTATAGATATACACCAGTTCTCATCAAAATGTTTTTAGAAAAGTGTTGAATCATGATTGTTTGTTGAAATTTGATGCAGAATCAAGGTGGATAAAATTTAGTGCAACAGCTGTGGATAGATTTTGACAAATGATTCATGTAAAAGTCCCTAATTAACTTGACTCAGGCAGATAGAGAGATAGGGATGTATAATCACAACTTAAGATGAAATATGAACAGAAACATGCCAAAACTGTATGCACCTTCTCACTTGTACGTATGCATATTAACACACATATATCATACATAACCAACGCATATATGTAAACGTAAATATGTTGGTGTACTTTATATGCATATTAGATAGAAAGCATGAGAATTCAACGTAGAGGAGATTTTTGATTACTAATATGCACATAGTTTAAAGGGCCCAACTTAATTATGCTGGAACTGAAGATGGCAGATGCAAATGGTTAGGTTGTTCAAAAAGAACATGTTTGTAGGGAGGTTAAGGAACAAAAATAAAATCGAAGATAATTAGAGAAATAGGTTTATTTAAAAAAACTAAGAAGAGATTTTATTATGTTAGAAAGAGTGTACAAGAAGTTCAAACATGGACTCGAACTTGAGACTCATTAATTGTAAAATACACTAACACTACAGTACACTACGATGTCTCAACATAGATAAATCAAATAGAAATAGGTTTAGTTACCTCCACTTGTTCATGCAATTTTCTTTCCACTTCCATCTGTGCTCTCAGTGCCTCTTTGACTTCCTGACCCCTAAAAGAAGAAGAATCAAACATGTTAATTCTGTTGCATATATGTAACCTGTCTCGCCAAAAATATAAAACATATATATATATATATATATATATATATATATATATATATATATATATATATATATATATATATTCACTCATGAAAGGCAACTCCAACGTAGATTGCTGGAAAATTTAGAAGTACTAACTTACTCATTCACATCAGGAGTAGGCACCCTTGGAGATAAAACACTGCCGCTTGGATTCTCCAAAAGGTAAGAAGCTGACATTCAAGATGCAAATTATTAAAAGAAAAATTCAGTTTAAGTTCAAATAAAATTATGTGATTACAGAGTGATGATGAGAAACTGAGAATTGAATAAATGTTAAACAAAACAGGCTATAGCAAGATCATTTATGCTGATTATCAGAAAATAGTGCTCCATACAATTAGGTCTACCAATCTTCTCTTGTAAAAATTAGGCATGAAAAAAGCTATTATCAAGATGCACAATGCAAATATACATTTTGCTTCGTTTTCCCATCATCATAATCATGTGGTGGCTCAGAAAATTTTTCAGAGAAAATTTGCCATCACATTTGTTGACAGAATTTACAACTCAAAATGGAAATGGAAAGATCTCCAAGAACCAAATTGTGTGACTAACTAGCTAAGGAAGCTCGAACCAAGACAGACTTCAAATCAGCTAGGTTATGAAAGCATGGGTGCGGATGTCTAATTATAACAAAGCCTTTTATCAAGTTTTGGAACTTTGGAGGCTCAAGTAATGAGTAAATATGAAGCATTAAGCACAGACGACAGAGAAGGTAGAGAAACTTATGGACTCACCATCTTTTGACTGCTCAGTCATTTCTTTGCCTGATTGCTTTCCTAGTCTGTATTTCTGAAACATTAACAGGAAAAATTAAGTATTCCAGTACAAGCCAATTTCAGAATTTAGCAACAAGAAAAGCTTAAGAGAACGTCACAGAAAGAACTTTAACATGTTTATAAGTACCTGAAGATGACTCTTTAGATGAAAAAGAGTAAGTCCTTTGACGCCCATGGTTCGCATGATAGCTTTTGGTGTTGCCTCTACATAATTCAACATGTTATAGACAGATTATGATTAGAACCAATGCTTACATCAGATATAAAAAAATAAAAACTGAAATCATTGGTTGTGGAGATATCTAGGGTCCTACCACTAGTTTATAGTGATGACAACAGCAAGAAATGATGAAAAAGCAGTAATTGTCCAGACTTCAGAAGACGACAACAATAAGAATTGATGCCAAAATTAAAAAGAGAAAAGGAAAAAATGTATAATCAATGACTGTATCTGGAAAATAAACAGAAAGAAAGCTTTGGTAGTTGACTATGGTAGGCTATGAGATGTGTGATGGTCTAAGACCAGCCCAAGGAAATAAATATTATCCACTCTGTAAAGAAAGTAAAGAAATGGATTGCCATGCATTAGATCAATAATGCTGAAACAAAAGGCACAAGCATAAAACAATGAAAAAGCAGTAATTGTCCAGACTTCAAAAGACAACAACCATAAGAATTGATGTCAAAAATAAAAAGAATAAAGAACACCCATATCCAAAAAGTAAACAGAAACAAAACTTTGGTGGTTCAGGTTCACCACAGAGAAACTACAGGTAAGTCAGTTATACAAGCAAACTACTGACAGCTATGAGACACGTGATCAACAAGATACAAATGGCCTACGACCAGCCCAAGGAAATAAATATTATGACTCGGAAAAGAAAGTAAAGAAATGGATTGCCATTCATTAGATCAATAATGCTGAAATAGAAGGAACAGGCGTAAAACGATGAAGAAGCAGTAATTGTCCAGACTTCAGAAGACGACAACCATAAGAATTGATGCCAAAATTAAAAAGAGAGGAAAAAAAAAAGTATAATCAACAACTGTATCTGGAAAATAAACAGAAACGAAACTTCAGTAGTTGAGGTTCATTACAGAGAAACTACAGATAAGTCAGTTATATAAGCAAACTACAGTTGGCTATGAGACACATGATCAACAAGATACAAGTGGTCTAAGACCAGCCCAAGGAAATAAATATTATCACTCTGTAAAGAAAGTAAAGAAATGGATTGCCATGCATTAGTTCAATAATGCTAAAACAAAAGGCACAGGCATAAAACGATGAAAAAGCAATACTTCAAAAGATGACAAAAATAAGAATTGATGCCAAAAATAAAAAGAAAAAAGAAAAAAAGCATAACGAATACTTGTATCTGAAACGTAAACAGAAACAAAACTTTGGCTGTTGAGGTTCATTACAGAAAAAATACAGATAAGTCAGTTATATAAGCAAACTACGGTTGGCTATGAGACATGATCAACAGGATACAAGTGGTCTAAGACCAGCCCATGGAAATAAATATTATCAACTTTGTAAAGGAAGTAGAGAAATGGATTGTCATTCATTAGATCAATAATGCTGAAACAAAAGGCACGGGCATAAAACAATGAAAAAGCAGCAATTATCCAGATTCCAAAAGATGACAACCATATTAATTGATGCCAAAAATAAAAATAAAAAATAAAATAGTATAATGAACACCTGTATCCAAAAAGTAAACAGAAACAAAACCTTGGTGGTTGAGGTTCATTACAGAGAAACTACAGATAAGACAGTTATATAAGCAAACTACTGTCGGCCATGAGACACATGATCAACAAGATACAAGTGGTCTAAGACCAGCTCAAGAAAATAAATATTATAAGTTTATAACTATGTAAAGAAAGTAAAGAAATGGATTGCCATTCATTAGATCAATAATGCTGAAACAAAAGGCACAGGCACAAAACGATGAAGCAGTAATTGTACAGACTTCAACAGACGGCAACCATGAGAATTGACGCCAAAACTAAAAAGAGAAAAAAAAATGTAAAATCAACAATTGTATCTGGAAAATAAAAGTGGCCTAAGACCAGCCCAAGAAAATAAATATTATCCACTCTGTAAAGAAAGTAAAGAAATAGAATGCCATTCATTAGATCAATAATGCTGAAACAAAAGGCACAGGCATATAACAATGAAAAAGCAGTAATTGTCCAGATCTCAAAAGATGACAACCAAAAGTAAACAGAAACAAAACTTTGGTGGTTTAGGTTCATTACAGAGAAACTACGGATAAGTCAGTTATATAAGCAAACTATGGTCAGCCATGAGACGTGATCAACAAGATAAAAGTGGTCTAAGACCAGCCCAAGGAAAAAAAATTTATCCATTATGTAAATAAAGTAAAGAAATGGATTGCCATTCATTAGACAACTACTGCTAAAACAAAAGGCACAGGCATAAATTATTATTAGAGAAACAGCATGACCCTAAAAACAAGAATTCCTGTATGTCAACAAACAAACAAGGTAATGAATCAGATACCAAACGTAGAGTTCTACCCATTAAATAGGTCAATCAAGAGGAGGGCAATCAGGCAATCTGACAACAGCAACCACTTATACGTAAAGTTAAATGAAGGCTCAGTTGTCAAACAATACAATAATATCTTGAAGCTATAAAGAGATTGAAGGTTATTAAATTATTCAAGTAAAATAAGGAAACACAGCTATACCAAACATAGAGTACACATGTAACACAATTTTTTTCAAGCATCACTTGGCACGCCAGACTTCACCTGGGGAAAGAGGACTGACACAGAGGGTGAAAAGGCGCACAAGACACCATGGCCAGGATTTAAATCCTTGACCTAAGATAAGGGACTTTGTATACACACTGCCAGCGGGGACGTTGTTGGTTGGGCATAGGAACACATAACTTTACTAACATAAATCTGTACAGATTTTTGTATTTAACTTGTCTTGAAGTCGGTGGACTGGTAAGCGTGAATTCTGGAGGTATCAGTTACCAACCTACAAGTTGATTTATACAGGTCTGCTACCATTTGAAACTGGTAGGCACTAGGAAAAAGAAAATGAATCTGTCCTCAAACAAACAAGCAATTAAACCATTTTACAGCATAGCTTCCTCCACCAGAACTATTCTTATGACACTAGCCGTCCATTATTTGGTTCCATAAAATTCAATTGCCTATAGTCGCTTTATGATCTTTTCCTGTCAGTCAGAAGAAGATTAGAATTAAGAATGTTGTCTTCTCTACTTATAGATTTTAAGCATGGAAATTTTATTCTTTATATAACTTGTCTTGTCTATTTTAACTGCTAAAGCTATGCATTCAGATTCAAGCTAATTTCAAAATTGTAGTAATGGTAATGCAAAGTATATACCGGTACTAATTTCAGAACTCTTGGCTTCTAAATATTGTCACCACTGTAGAAACTTGAAATTTATTTCTGGTCTATTTTCATTAACAAGAAGAAAAGTATCATTGATACGTAATGTCAACACAAAACTTCCAAGTCCATCCATCACAAGTGCACATGTGCAGTGGTAATGCAGACTCAGCATACATTATATTCCTCCTTACACTACATAAACTAGTGATTGCCCGGTCATAAAATCCTTAACAATTATCAAAATACAAAATAGGGGTCCTCTCCTTTCATGACCAACCGCCAACAACTGATGTTAGGAAATAAACAACACGATTGATCTTGGCATAGAGGCAGAACTGTTTCAAGAAAATACTTCGACTGATCTTGGCATTGATTATGCATAAAGACGGCCGCAAAAAGTAGCCACGAGATTGCTCACCAGCTCTTTTATGGAAGGGTCTATAGAATTTGATCAGACGAAACAATTCAAACTTTTGTCATTCAATCCTACCTCTGTCGTTGTCTTCTCTTTAATAAAACCAAGTAGGAACATTGATTGCTAAAAACTTGTTATAATTTTAAGCGATGCCCTATCCCATTAGAAAAAATATATACATAAAAAAAAAAGCACTTTCGAGTGGCTGTGTGAGTTGAATGATCGCTTTTTAAGAGGCAAATTAGGAGAGGAATCCGAAAGCATCAGACTTGAGAAAGGCAAATGAGCGACACTAGCTAATAACTCCTGATTGTGTCACCAAGCAAAGCAGGAGCCGACCCGCAAGACGACACCTTTTCCATTATTCATGAGAAAGTACCAACAAATCCCAGCGAGTCAAGGCAAAAAGAAATCCAGAACCCGTGAAGAGATCAAAAAAGGGAGCAGAGACTCGCAATCGACGGGAACAAGGTACGAACTTTCGGGGCCTCCGAGCTGGGCGACGGCGTCGACGAAGCGCTCGTGGAGGTCGGCCGTCCATCGGAGGCGCGGCTTGGGGTCGGCCGTCAGGACGAGGCTCGGGCCGTGGGTTTCCTCCGCTGGAATCGAAGCTTCCGGGCGGTGGATCAAACCAGAAAACATCCTCCTTTCCTGTGGAAAAGCGATCTTGGAAAGGCGAAAAGAGAGCAAACAAGATTAAAAGAATTGCAACCCCACTTGGAAGCAGTGCGACCAAGGGGAAAGGAGGTTGCTTTTTGGCCCTTGGCTCTTTGGGATCCTAATGCGAGGTAGAATTTGTCGCCATAATCGCTTTGCCCCACAACAAGAAAGACTGGAGCTTTACATCAACACGCACCTTTATATTTCTCTCGTTGATGGAGCCGATGGAAAGACCAGGACCAGGAAAAGAGAGAGAGAGAGAGAGAGTACAGAGTGGAGAGAGAGCGAGCCATGTGAAACAAGTCTATTCTTTGCTGGGTGGACTTGGTGGTCCGTCAAACACACCCTGTCTCCTCAATTGACGGCTATGGTTAGCTCAAGAAGCATGAGAAAAACGTCAAGTTTAGAACAACCTGATTTGTATGCTTCCGCTAGCTCGGCAAGGAAATGAGAAATAGTTGCTGATGCTTGCACGTTGAAGCTATGTTTTTTTCTGTCTGTATCTCCATATAGAACTCATTTTGATGCATTGTTTTTGCTGCTTGATTCCCTTCCACAAGGTTCTAAGGGAGTTATTTGATTAAAAGGTTGTTCCGATGACTCCACCAACCGTTCATCCCATGCAAAAATAATTGAGCGTCCTATGTCGTGAATAAAATATTAGAACAAATTCAAATTTATGATTTCATCAAAACCACAAATCAGTTTCAAGTCTATGACGAGATTGGCAGACCTAATAAAAAAGAATATTTTTGAGTCAGATTCATTTATTTAATTGATGCACCACAATTTAGAGCACAAAATAAACATTTTACATCTACTTATCAGAAGTATTTTTGGCCATATTTATGTGCAGGCTCTTGAGCACCTGCTCTATTCCATTTTTGACGCCGTGAAAGCACACATCTTCTTAGATTGGTCGTGAAAATGATGGATGCATCCACAATTATCTCCCTGTGATGACAGTCTCAATTGATTGCTCCAATATTTCTAATGGAAGTACCAATGTCAACGTTTGCTGACGTATCTCTCTATCCCGGACCACACTAAAGTTAAAAACAATAATAAATCTCAAGGCATTTCTATGGTTCTAATTCACCTGAAAATTTATCAAAGTTTTTATTCCAAGATATAAGGTTAAAAAAAAATGAAATCTGATTGTTGTGCATCAACAATTAACAACTGTACCAGCGTTATATATTCAAGTCCTCCAGAGGTCCAGAAATAAATTCATTGCAATTTGATAGCTTCTATTTTGACATTTGTGTTCTCTGTATTACGATAGCTTCTATTTTGATAATTATAGGAGCAAAATATGGTCTCAATCATCAAAAGAAATCTTGCGTTCTATCGAATCTATTTATCTGTCTTCGATGGCTTCATATTGAAAACAAAAAAAACAATTTTACAAAGCATAAACTAAATTTTGCGGCAAAGCAGTGAAGGGGTTGGAGCTCAGCGGAAGGAGAAGTCGTTTAATTGGTGAGAAAGGCTCACGGCAATGACCAAATTGTGCCACCGCCACTACCCACACCCAGTATTTAAACTCATCATAGCATCAACAATCCTTCCAATACTTTGCCACATCCAAACAAAAATTGTAATTTTCAATAGATAAACTCAATGGTAAACGAGATCCAAAGCCAGGAGTTGCAGTAAAAACTCGATCTTCAAAGAAGAGTTTTCCAAAATCAAAAGACGAGTGACAAAATAGATCTCTTTTAATTAAAAGGGACGAGAGACAGATAGAGAAAGAGGCTTCAGTGTGTGTAACAACAAGAATCAGATCAAAGACCAGAGTCTCACTGAAATCCGCTGAGATGATTAAGATCGATCAATCATCAGCCAAAGACTCGAGAGAAGAAATTGTCAGGGCAATCAAGGCACCAAGAAATCATTAGAGCAATCAATGTTAAATTAGATCCAAAGTCAATAGATCATTTGCTGCACTAAAAACTTGCTAAGAGGACGGATCGAGAGAGGGAGGGAGAGGCATCAGTGTGTGTAACAACAAGAATCAGATCATAGACCGGAGAGTCTCACTGAAATCCGCTAAGATCTTTACGATCACTCATCATCAGCCGGCCGTCAACGAGACGGAAGAAATTGTTACGGCAATCTAGAAACCACGAACATCTACGAATTGAAAGGAAGCGATGAAGGACCACATGTGGAGTAGCGGCAACGGACAGAGAGATGCTGCCTCTCAACATGCGTCTATATATATCCATCTTAGGAGTTAGGGTTAGGGTTTCGACTCAGGATCGGCGGGTTTGTGGTTGCGCGAACAACGGTTCGATCTCGGCCGTCTGATTGAATTCAAGAACCTAATAGGGCCAAGGCCCTCTCCCCAGCCCAAAAGTGGAAGCGTAAGGGCTCGACCCTCTTTGGCAGGCGCAAAACACAGACACAAACATGAATGCATGGAAAATCCATTTTCTTTTATCAAGTAATTCACGGTTTATGAGAGAAAAAGATTGAACATGAGGAACATGAACAAGGAAAACGATCGATGGGAGAAAGAACCACAAGAAAGAAGGGGGCTTCGAAAGGGAAAGAACCAAGAGAAATGAAGGCAAATTCCAAGAGTCATAATGACCAAAAACTGAACCGGAATATCATAAATAGATATATATAAAACGAGAATTTCATCAAAGAATTTAGATTTGGAAGGAAAAGACACAATCGCAGCACGATGCAGTAATCAAACAGGAGACAGATTCAAAGGGGTTTAGGTCAAAACATTCACGTTCAGATAGAAAGAAAGATTTTCTTGGGCAGAGCTTCAAGATCGAAAGAGAAAACGAATAAAGAATGAATCTCGAGAGAGGGAGAGAGGATGGTCGAGCGGACCCGCTGGATCCAGCTGATGGCTGATTCGTCGAGCCCTCCGGTGAGCATACCTCGGATTGGTCGATCACTCAAGCTCAATGGCGAGAGAGAGAGAGCGATTAGAAGGGAGTGGAGCAGAATTCGATCAAATTGGGGAGGAAAATACCACCGGGGACGATTTCTCGAAAGGAGATCAAATTAGGGCTTCAAGATCGGCTGAGGGAGGGCGTGGTCCGTGGACTCAGCGGTCGAACGCGTAACGGGTAGTCCGGAAGCGAGAAAAGAATCCTTGCCGCAGGATTAGTTGAAGTGCTCTGCAGGTGGAAGGAACGAAAGCCGCACGAATCTTAAGGATCTCACCGGGACTGGGTCTTAGTGCGACCGGAGGTTTGAAGCCTCCCAAGTTCTTCGAAAACGCATTCATTTGACTTCATATTGCCTGGATGCATTCTTTCCATTTTGGTTGAATTAAATTAGTAATCCATCACATATAGTAGCGGCAGGTAGACACGACCATAGTTCGATTTGAATCAAAACTGAATCGTACAAGAATCGAAACAAAATTAGATCAAACTGAACTGATCAGATTCTGATTCTTGGAACTTGGAATCAGAGCCAACTGATCAGTTTGATTTTGAATCGATTTAAAAATAATAAAAAATAATTAATTTTAAAAAAAAATCAAAAAATAAAAATTTATAAATGTATCAAATGAGATTTTAAATTATATTGAACGAGATTTCAAACTCTCAAAACATTGTCAAACAATCCAAACACAGCTGACAATGCTGGTTTTTCAGCATCATAAAGCCACTGTCAAGAAATCAACAGAACACCTTCCTGTCCACAGCAATAGCAACAACAGCCACGATACTATCTCAATTCCTTCATGTCTACACTCGAAAAGATCAAGTTTTGACACAAAATTATGATCACTATACATCAGTAAGTTATTTCCTAGAGAAGCAGATCCTTTAAACAAAACATTGCCTTCATGTAAACAGTTGACAATACCAAGTTATAACAAATTAAAACATTCAACCACCATCATCCTGTTCCACACGTCGGCTGTTTTCCGCTCCTTCCAAATCCAGATGGATGCAATTAGCATACGAAGACAAGGCATTGTTGGAGAAAACATCTCTTTGCGGAAGAAAACAGAGACCCACCTGAAACAGATGGAGAAGAAACAATCTTGGGTCATGCTTAGAATTAATGTGACTTAGTTTGTCCTCGTGTGGCATTTAGAACTCTTCATAAGCCACTCTTTTCAAGTCACCAAAGGATCACTAAGATGACATCGATGTGGTTTACCAACCTCAGTCGATCTGTTCTACTCTAACAAAACAACTACAGAAGTGCCGAGCTACAATTAAGATGCAATTGTGGTTGCCCAGATGGCTATGGCTGAAAACATTTAGTGTTAACAAAGAGAACCCAATCGTTAAAGGTTAAACATCAGCAAGTTATTCTAAGAGAATTAAATCCTTCAACAAAATTGCTGCTACCATCTCTACAGTTGACAATACCAAGTTTACGGCTATCATCTCTACGGTTCAACAAAATTACTGCTATCATTCGACCACCATCATCCTGGATGACTTTTTTTGTTCCTTCCCGGTCCAAGAGAAACGACGTAGATAGAGACGGCGAGGCATAATTGGAGAAACTATTTCTCTGCAAAAGAAAACATAGACCCACCGGAAACAGATGGAGAAGAAACAAACTTCAATCATGTTTGTGACCTAAATGTGGCTGACTTGCCGCAACTTTATCCCTGTTTCCTCACCGACATGGCATTGGGAACTTATCTTCATCTAATCTCCATAGACAACTCTTCATGTGTCACTAGATGATCATTAACTACGACATCAACATGTTTATCAAATTTACCATCTTGGTCGATCTGTTCTACTGTAACATAAAGACTACAGAAACACCGAGATTGAGTTAAGTCATCAACTAGCATTACACAAGCATAGATATGCATCAAACAAAAAGGATCTACCATATGAAAATGTAAGGAACCCAACATCGTGCCAAATTGATAAAAGGAATAAGAATTAAATTGCTAGTGATGCCTTTGTATGCCTACTAAGATAAACTAATTGTCCGTTAAGTAATCCACGGTGCATCAAAAGCCCCATGTAATTTCAGCGAACACAAGCATGGAGATTCTCACGACCCCATTCGAGTAAATCTAACATGAAACCAACCATAATTGAGATTGTTTGACACCATAATTAAACTTACAACAGTGCTTGACATGGCACAAACTTGTTGTAAGACATACAAGGAACCGGATGGGGCAATGTTGAGCAACACAACCCATCACAAGAACTGACCACATGACAAGCAAGTCCTTAGGATTAGTTTTGCCAACAACACATTGCTGATGCTGCTACATTAGGCAAAGAACACAAGATGGAGAGCATTACACAAGACTCACATTGCTGATGCTGATGCTGCTACTGCTACTGCTGGACATAGTAGTAAGACATCGGGTCGGTGGGCGGGGCACCGAGCGGGCGTGCCATGTCTTCCTTCCCCTCCTCTCTCGGCACGATGTCGATGAGGAAGTCGAAGACGTCGGTGCGGGAGATGGCGGCGGCTATGTCATTCTTCTGCAAGGTGCGGCGCTTGTTCTCCTCGGCGTGAGCCCACGACCGGTGCGTGAGCTCGAGGATGAACATCTCGCAGGCCCTGGCGAAGACCACGGGGGCCTCGGCGGCGATCATGCGGACGTCCTCGTCGGCCTTCATGATCTTCTTGATCCGGGCGAGCGGCAGACTGTGGTTCTTGAAGTCGGTGGTCTGCTCGATCTCGCGGTACTGGTCGGCCCAGAACAACTGGAGCTGCTGCTGCTGCTGCTGCTGTTGCTGGTGGTACAGATGCTGGTAGGCCTGGTAGGGGCCGCCGCCGGCGGCGGCGTAGGGCACCCCAGTGGCGACGCCCATCACCGGCGGGGTGGTGTGGCCCGGCTGATCCATTCTCTCTGATCAGAACGAAAACCAACAACACAAAACAACGGTCAAAACATGATCTTGTGCAGAAAAAACAAATCAAAATCCAGAATTTCTGAGAAGAACCCAAGAAATTTCCAATTTTGATAGATCGACTGAACGAAGAAAAGAGGAGGGAGGGGTCTGAACCAAATTTGTACTGAACAAACAGGGTTTTTTAAGACGGGGGAGAAGAGAGAAAGATGGAGATCAAATTAAAAGTTGCGATTGGGAGGGTGATGGAAATTTATCGGCACAGATGGCAGAACCCTAGAATCTTCGTATAAGACCCAGAAAGGGAGCGACAAACCTGGTATTGCGAACGATAGAGAGGGAGAGAGATATAACTGTTTGGGCCACCAGGGCAGGCGGGGAAGGATGAAGAAAGCGATGGGAAGAGGGGAAGAGGCCGCTTGGGAGAAGCTGGTTGGGTTTGGAGGCGACCTTAGCAAAGCATTTATGAACTTTGGCTGGTCCAATGGTGGCAGGCATTAGGGCTTGGCCAGCTGTGCAGCCTACACGCAGTGTTGATTTCTCTTCTCCTTGTGTTATTAGGTGGTGCAAGGTGGTGATGCAGCGAGATACGTACATGCACTGACAACATGACCGGTAGTGCAATAATTTGGATGGAGATGGTTTTGATTGGCGTAAACTTCCAACTCTAACCATGACCAGGTTTCATCCCCAGTCTTCTAACCAGAGGTGATGAGTCTGCAAACACGATTTAGTTTTATAGTGGGAAGAGACAAAGGGAATATATGCCTGCCAGTCTTTAAATCACACTGGAAAAAAAAAAAAAGGGGGAAACATAAATTGAAGATGAGAAAAAAAAAAAAAAGAAGAAAAATTATGCTCGAAATTTTTTCTTCCTCTTTGTGAACACCATCAACTCCAAACTGATTGCCCATATTCATGGTTGATATGGTATTTAATTTGAATGAGAAGCACCCAAATTTAATGCACAAAGCGCCTATATTAATGTCAGAGCAGATAGTATATATAAACAAGCTCAGACGCTGGCAGATAGTATGGTCAAAAGAGAGGAGGTGGCTTCGAGAGAGAGACAAAGGAGGCATCGCCAACGGCAGCAACGCAGAGCACTTGGAACTAGTACTTGTAATCCTTCACGTACAGGCTCTCCGAGGCCGCTGCATCAGCAGCGCCGCCAGCGTACTTCCCGAGCGTCGCCTCCGAGTTGGCCTTGCACCTCGTCAGGAACCCCGCCTGGGCCGACGGCACGTTCTCCTTCTTCCCGCTCCACTTCTTGATGGTGCTCTGCTGCAGAGCCCTGCCAAAGGAGAAGGACAAGGTCCATGGCTTCAGCACCCCCAGCTTGTTCATGGCGTTAAGGTTCAGCGTCGCCTCCTCCTCGCTCTGCCCTCCCGACAGGAACACGATCCCCGGCACCGCCGGGGGCACGGTGCGGCGCAGCGCCCCCACAGTGTACTCGGCCACCACCGCTGGCGCAACCTGCACGCAGAAGAGAGGACTCAGAGATCAGCCCCGCCCACCATGGACGTGCTCCTGCGCCCACATGCGTCGCTGTTACCTTTGGGCTGTCGGAGCCGGGGGTGACCATGTTGGGCTTCAGGAGGGTGCCCTCCAGAAGCACGTGGTGGTCGTTGAGCGCCTTGTAGACGGCGGCGAGCACCGTCTCGGTGACGGCGGCGCACTTCTTGATGTCGTGGTCGCCGTCGGTGAGGATCTCCGGTTCGACGATGGGGACGAGGCCGTTCTCCTGGCAGATGATGGCGTACCTGGCCAGCCCCTGAGCGTTCTGCTGGATGGCGAGCTCGGACGGCTCCGTCGGCCCGATCTTGAGTACCGCCCGCCATTTGGCGAATCGGGCCCCGGCCTTGTAGTACTGCTGGCACCGGGCGCCCAGCGAGTCAAAGCCCTGGGTGGTTGTCTCGCCGTTGGTGCCGGCGAGATCCACGATGCCCTTGTCCACCTTGATGCCGGGGATGACCTTGTTGTCGGCGAGGACGTCCACGAAGGGCTTGCCGGCGGAGGTCTTCTGGTACAGCGTCTCCTCGAAGAGGATGACGCCGGAGAGGTAGGGGAGGGCGTCGAAGGTGGTGAAGAGGAGCTCGCGGAGGGCCTGGCGGTTGGGCTCCGTGTTCTCCACGTTGATGCTCGACAGCCGCTTGCCGATGGTGCCGGTGCTCTCGTCGGCGGCCAGGATGCCCTTCCCGGGGGTGGCAATGTACTTGGCAGTCTGGATCAGTTCGTCTACGTGCATGGAGAAGACCTCTCGGTCACGTAATCTACGTTAAACTGTTTCACCTAATTCGGATCCGGTTTCTACTTGACCGGATCCGAGAACCCAACTACTTTATATCTAACAATATAACAAGTATCCAAATTAGGGCACTAATAATCAGCAGAATCTAGTGTTTATAGGGCATTAATTTGATGTGTGCAGCATACATAAGGGATGGTTGGGTTGATGATGCTATATCAGCCACATGGAGTTCTTCTGCATTTCCAGACTCAAAGTTGGTAGACATTGTGAGGGTATCAGATAAACTAGTTTTTGTGCCACCCAACTCATGGATGGCTTCACCTTATCCTAAAAAGATAAATCATAAATGTCGGCCACAGTTGCTCTTCTTCTTTCTTTATCACAAGAAAATTTGTGGATATGGAGATGTTAATGTTTTTTTTATTATGCCCTAATTTTTCATGTCCTTTTCAGGTTTAAGTATTGGCAGTTTCTCAAACTAATGTCTCCTTCAACTTTATGGCTCAACATGTGGAGTAAGAGGCTACATGGTCTTTTTGGAAGCTTGCTATGGATAGAAAGCATCCAGATGATTTTTCATATATATCTCAATAATTTCAAACCATTAGAATTTTTTTTTTGCATGAAGATCCTTTTGCTAAAAATATATAGAAGAAGAATCTTAAGTCTAGGCAACTTCCAAGATCTCAATGAAACAATCTTATATCTAAATCTGCAGTAACAGGGAAAAAAAAAAAAAACCTAATCTGAACAACATTATGTTCTGGCGCAACTGCAGTTTGCAAAATCATACATGAGACACAATCCTATATCCTATTTGAGATGACAATTTAATATTAGATATTTGCATATGCATGGTTTATGAGTTTATACCCAAGGGAGAATTTAATATCTGAGTTTGCATGGTGGCATATGTTTTTGTCAAACTTTCTAACCTTACCATATCACCACATGCAGTTTAAACATAGAATTCTAATGTGGTTGGAATGACTTGACTGCTAGGGAAGTTCATGAAATTACAGAATGTTTATGAAGTGGTTGGATCAGGAATCAAATCAGTATGCAGTGCATGTTTACAGCAGTATCGATGGATGCTTCTTTTCAGTACTTATCCAAAGAATTTGATATCCAGTTTTCATCCGTCTGAAGCAGTGTTTGCATAATAAAGTTCTTTCGATGTGCATGAGACGCAAGATTTGGTGGAACCGGAGACTCTGTTGTTGATGTGAAACAAGAATGCATGGGAAGGACACTCACCTGCATACTTTCCAACGAAGGCAGACATGGTGACGACCGAGTGGCAGCGAAGGTGGCAGCAGCGAAGGGAAAGAAAAGTCCAATGGCCTGAGCTCAAAACAAAGTTTTTGAGGAGACAGGATTTTATAGGGCACTACACAAGAGGATATTCCAGAGAGGATCTGCTACCTGCGATCGACGCGTGTTTGAAGATGAACCCGGAGTGTGTTATCGTCCTTGGATAGGGAAACGGGTGGCACACTTTGGTGCTGACAGGGTCTTATCCCTCCATGCCTCCTGGCGTGGCCAATGATTTTGAGTGGAGATGAGGAACTCCGCCGGAAGAACCATGCGTGCCAGTCCTCAGCAGACAGCTCTCTGGTGTCGGCTCACGCTGGGCTGCGGTAGGCCATGGTTGATCCCGACCCTTGACGATGACAAACTGAAACGGATGTCAACTTCCCGCATGCATTAATAAGCTGAGACCCAGAATCCTGCGTGAGTTCTTGTTTTCTGAATGATTCAGAACCGACCTCTTCTTCAGGCCTTCTTCCTCTTTTAACTGACTGTTAAGAACCATCATGCAAAGATATAAAATGTTTCAAAGATTATAACAATTTGAAGTCTCAGAATATATTAAGTTACCGGACCATTTTCTTCAGGGCTAGAAGGAAATCCATGTCAGGTTAAGGGTCAGATGTATTTTTGGAGGAAAAATACTGTCTCTCGTGCGCTGGCATAAAGTTCCATCCAACCAGGCCTAGGAAAAAGGAGAAGAGGAGCTAAACGTACATAAATTTCTGCAGTCAGCATCAAGCTAGCTGATATGTTACTGGACTGCAGCATTGCAAATGCTTCTCATTTTCTCAGGAAAACCAGCATTTCTGAAATTGAATCCATGACCAAGGCATGCGCCCCATGGTTTCTAAAATAGTAATGAGTCTGAGAGGAGACAATGAGACTGAAGGAGAGGGCGAAGTTGTCTGCTACTATTACTCTCCACCACACTTTCTCCCTCATATGAGTTTATTTTAGACATCCTTTTCATTCCTATCCTGATTTTAATGATCTATTGGTGGAATATGTGGCCAGTTAATTAGGGTGGATGTTTTGGGTCACTGAGGTGATGAATCAGCTTGATGCTTCACCTCTAAGGCCATAACGATCATCATAAGAAAAACTACAGCGAATCTGGCAAGGTCAGCTTGTTCTGGCAAAAGGAAAAGACGAGCCCCCCAGGAACATTAACCCAGAGACGATCCATCAACGATTTACCTGGTTGCTTCCTGACAACAGCTCTGAGCACCTCCAAGTAAGCTGTTCTTATTCCAGCCGATCATCTTCCACCGAGTTGCTTTGCCATCTTGTTAAATGGAGGAGACATCCCGTTCGGGTTGTCGTAGAGCTTGACCACCTTTTTTTCTTTTTTCTTTTTTTCTGACCCTCGAATGCGGTGCGTGTGTGTTGATTGCCTTTGCAGAGAAATCGTCCCTGAACTGAGTTGCTCGATTCGAGGAGGTCCTGCAAACGAGAACATGATCGAACAGTTCCATATAATTGATATTCTCAGGGTGCTCTTTTTGATCTTGTGTTTCAATCAATGACTAACATAGTAGGATTGATCGTCAAAAAGATCGTACCAGATATGGAGGAGCCCGCTGCGACCGCTCATCGTGATCCTGCAGAGGAGCCAACACCGCAATGCTCAGTGATCTCCATATACCGAGCGATGGTAGGCGGCGTACCTCGAAATGTGACGGTGGCCTGGACCAAGAACCTCATGAACCACTCGCTCTCCGTCTCCATCGACAAGTCCAACGGCGAGAGCCCCCTAACGTGCAAGGTGGACCTCAAGCCGTGGCCATTTTGGAGCAAGTTGAAGGGCTCCAAGTCCTTCGACGACGACAGCGAGCGGCTTGACGTCTTCTGGAACCTCCGGTCGGCGAAATTCTCCGACGGGCCCGAGCCATTGGAGAGCTACTATGTCGCGCTCGTCTGCGGCGAGGAAGTCGTCATGTTGCTGGGTGATCTGAAGAAGAAGGCCTACAGGAAGACCAGGTCGAGGCCCTCTCTGGAGGACGTCACGTTTCTCTCCAAGAAGGAGAACGTCTTCGGAAAGAAGTGCTTCTCGTCCAGGGTGAAGTTCGACGACCGGAAGAAGGAGCATGACATCATCGTGGTGAACTCCATCTCAGGGCACAAGGATCCGGAGATGTGGATCAGCATCGACGGCATCGTCCTGATCCACGTGAGCAACCTGCAGTGGAAGTTCCGGGGCAACGAGACGGTGTGGGTGGAGCAGGTGCCGGTGCAGGTGTTCTGGGACGTGCACGGCTGGCTCTTCAGAGGCCCCGGATCGGGGCATGCCCTGTTCATCTTCAAGCCCGGATTGCCGGCCTCGGCGGCGGCGGGGGACCGCGGCGGCAGCGGCGGCAAGCCAACTAGCTCCGGGGGCAACAACAGCGAGAGCTCCTTGGTCAGCAGCTGTGGTGGGGGTGGGTCTCAGGAGTTCTGCTTCTTTCTGTATGCCTGGAGGATGGACTGAGCCTGCATTCATCATCGAGGTACCTCTGCTTCAACTTCAATAATGCACAGGTATCGACCATGTTCTTCTCAAAGAAGAGATGTAGGTAGGCTGAGATTGTAGCTTTTCTTATGTAAACAGGGTCTCAACCAAGTGATGCGTATGCATGATTTTGATACACCTATTCATTAAAGCCGCAGATCTTTAAATTTCGGACACAAGGAACGGTGATTCTGCTTCTGTTGTTGCCATCAACAAAAGCATGACTTCGGCACAACAACATCATCTGCCAAAGCATTTGAGAATTTAAAGAGCTTAATAATGTTCGACTACTCCTGTACAACAGTTTAGCGCTGAAGGACTTAAGCCCTAAAAACCCATCCCGTCTAAAGAGAACCAAATAGCAATCAGCTACAGGAAACCGACCAAAAATCTCGTAAGATCATATCTTCCTCTATTGATTCAACACTAAAACCTCATCTAAAGAAGCATAATTCGGACCAGTTTAACGCTGAAGGACTTAATAATGTTCGACTGCTCGCGTTCGGTTTAACGTTGAAGTTCGTCAAGCGAAGAGACTTAAACCCTAAAATCTCATCCTCTTCAAACAGAACGAAATGGCAATCAGAACAAGAAACTCGTAAGATCGTATCTTTCTCGATTAATTCAACCTGAACCCCAAATAGTTTGAAGGAAAAAAGGCCAATCAAAAATGGGGAGTGCATTCACACGCTGAAGGTGCCGATGAACGTTTCGTTGGAGGTCACGACGGCGGCCTCGGCTTCGAAGGCGGCGAGGCCTCCGACGCCCTGGAGGCGGCGTAGGAGTTCCAGTCAGCGAGGTGCGAGGAAGAAGAGGCGGCTGCGCATCCTGCTCGCTAGGACCGCCGGAGAACCACGCCTACGCCGTCCTCTGCATCGCCCCCTGCCTGTCGACGATGCGAAGATGGGAGGAGAGAGAGGAGGAGGTCGTTAGGCGCGTGCTGGTTGGGTTATTATTAAGTTTCAAATAAGAAAATTATTTATATCGTAATATATTAATATCAAATGTAAATTATTTTGTAATATGTAAATGATACCAATCTTCTCCACGGTTAATAATATAAAATATAAATTATTTGATGTATTTTTGAAATATATCAATTAGTTTAGTTATTAAAAACTTTGACGATTTAGGGTCAAAATCCCGTCTGCATCATTTATCTTTTATAAAAGATATTTTTATTTTTATAAAAATATTCAAGTTGATTAGAGTATTATTATATAAATAATAAGAATCAATATATGAGCTAATGATTTTTTTTTAAATTTTTAAAAATAATTTTGTTCTTCAAGTGATCATTGTTTCATCCTCCATGCTCACAAGAAAGAATTAATGGTACTATTTATTCATGAATCATGACATGGATTTTGGAGGCTGCTGTGTTGCCTCTGCAAGCAAACATTATCCTTCAAAAGGAGGATGATAAAACTCACATTGTCATGCCATTTCAAACATCAAATGATCGTAGCATGTCAGCCACCATATCCCTCATCCACTTTGACTTGACTTGGTTCACTTGGTCTTGTGCTTGGTGGCGAGTCCTCCAGCCTTCTCTTTCCTCTCCCCCGCTATCTTGGATTCGGATGGTGATGGCACCACCTTCGTTTTCTCGGCTCTGTGTCCACCCTCTGGTCCATTTCTGGAGCTTGTGACCTCGTCTTGAGCTATCTGGGCCACCGAAACCTCGTTCTTGGATGAGATGACTGGAGCCTGTTGACTACCGCCGCCTCCTCCAACCCTCTCTTGCTCGACGAACAGAAGCTGCACGATTGTGCGCAGTGGCAGCTGGTCGTTGGCTATAGCATCTGCAAGTGCTTCCGGCGACAGTTTCCGGCAGTCGATCATTCTGCAGAGTCTCTTCCTCTCTGCCTTGCTCAACTCCGGGTGCTCCTACGTCGATCGACAGTTGGAGTTCACGAGATTTAAGGCCACCGTGAGGTCGTAGTTGGTAATGCACAGTTCATGACTTACCTTGAGGTAGGTATCAATGGCTTCATAGAGCCCATCATGTTTCTCTCTTGACACTTGAGGCAGGGACTCTGCGAGCTTGATGAACTCCGACGCTGGTAAACCACCCTCGCTTGCAATGATCCGCAGGTAGGAGTCGTAGGTCCTCACCACCTTGGTCATGGACATGGTCATCCTTTCGGTCTCCTCTCGGGACATCGGTCGGCGGAGTTGCAGCAGGAAGCTCTCCAGGATTGCCTTCACCATGCCGGTGTCATGAGACTGGGCGTTTGTGGCCGCCGGAAGAAGCAGATCGCTTGCGGTGACTTCGTCCAGTTGGCGACCAGATCGTCTTACCAGCTCGGCTTTGGTAGACGGAGAGGCTCCGACGTAGATTGTAAGCTTAAGAAGCCTCAGCAAGAAGCTGCCGGAGACGGATGCTGTCTCGGTCGGGATCATGCTCACGATGGCCTCGAGCACTCGTCGGTGCTTGCTCGGGGTTTCGTCAGTTCGAGCTACAGAGCTCTGCGCTTGGAAGTCCAGTGGGCTCGGAATGTGTCTGCAAGCATAGACATGGAGGGCTTCGCCGACGAGAGCCGAAGGGAGCTTCTTGGTGGATCTGACGGTGGAGATGATGGATCGAAAGAGATCGAGGTCGAGATCGGAAACATCCTCGGTCCACCAGTCCTTGGGGACGCCATGTCGCTGCTTCTTGTAGCCCGGCCTCGTGTAGGTGTAGGACCATGTAACCTGGAGATCAACACCATGATCATCTAAGATAAGCTTCGATGAAGACAAACCTCTTTGTTGCTGCATAAGAACCTGCGATGGATGGATGAGGATCTTCTCGATGACGGAATCCATGCATGGCTGCACGATCCTGTGTTCATCCGACCACCCGGACTGTCTCCACATGGACTGGAGCACCATGATCGAGTCCTTCCAGCCTTGGAGGACGCATGACTCGAAGAAGTACTCGAGCTTGGCGATGAAGTTCCCTTTGGCCACCGACTCGGTCATGCGCAGGAATTTTGCTGCAGAGAGTGCTGCCACAAAGTTGTGGGCGCTGAGGTTGATGGTGATGCCATAGCAGAACTTGGCACAGAGCTCAAAGGCTTCTTCCCCTCCGGGAACATCATGAAGAGCCACCGGGATTGCTTGGCCGGCGTCGGTGTCGGTGTCGGAGTAGAGGCGTTGGATGAAACCGCACTTCGGCAGAAGTGGAAACTGCAGTCAAAATGCGCTGAAATCAAAAGCTCCGAACAAATTGGAACATGAAGACAGTTTCAGGACTCCAATTGTAGCTTAAATTGATATGGAAAACTAGGATAAAAGCCATGATCAAACACACAAACAACTTGAATTAATGGAGAAGCTTTCAGTTTCTTCCTCCTAAATGGCCTACTTTGATCTGCTGCACATTCTATCTCAATGGAAATCAGTAAAAGAAATCCAACTCACGCTGTCATTTGATTTGCAGGTAAGCCATTCATAGTATGCATGTATGTATACATATATGTTTTTTAGGTCATGAATTGCAAAGTACAATTACAGGAATTAGGTGCCTGCTTTATAGTATTACCTGATTGGCTACCAGAATTATGCATCATGCAAACTCATATTTACCATGGTATAGATTTCTTTAGAGTATATATATGCTTATAGATTTCTTTGGGTATCCAAAGTACTTTTGTGTATTTGAGAGAGAGAGAGAGTGGGAGTGGACCTTATGCAACAGGTATTTGGTGCTATTAACATGAATGATGAGATCAGTTGGAACATCTGATAGCACTGATCTGCAACAAAGTTAAGAACTTGATGAGAACAATCCATGAACAATGACAATATGCTAATTCAGATTAAACTTTTCCTGAAGAAAAATCTTGATTTATATGCTCCACATGAATCTCAATTTGTCTTCCTATTTTTCATTTAGAACAACAATCTGATCTCCTTTTTTTGTTAATCTTTGGTGTTAAACAAATACATACCTTATAGCTTCCCCTGTGTAGAAAGTGTCTGGCTTTGTTCCAAGTTTCATGTACTTCATCCTTACTGCTGTGGTTCTTCCCTTCCACAAATGACATGAGATCTTCCACTACAGATCAGTGGCTGTGTCTTCCTTGAACCACAGCCTGAAAGAGAGGAAAATTTCAGGTCACAGCTAAAGACTAATCGCTTATGTTGTTTGATCAGCATGCACAGAACAAATTTGAAATCTCAGTATCTGATAGCAAGCAACAGAGTTTTCCTACATCTTCTTATATTGGCTTAAAATAGCAAGTCTTTTTGTCTATAAGGTGCAATATATTCAATGCACTTTGGAAAATGAAACTTGTATCCTGTGTTTAGGATACTGGCTCTGTTTCATTTGGTAATGAGGAAATGGTATCTTTAACTTCTAAATCACTATGAAAAAGGCTTAGCATAATAGCTTGGCAAAACATAGAACTATGCTATAGTTGGAATTTCCTTGGCACTGTTCTCTGCATGAACAGGAAATCTGCTAAAGCAACAAGATTGATGTCACCTCCACCAAGGGGACATGAAGAAATGGGTTGGTGATGGGTAAGTGGCTGGTGGCCAAACAAATTAGCCAATTCAGTGGCAGAGTCCAGCTTGCTAAACACCATTATAGAACTTATTAGGGAGACATCATCTGAAGATGTTTTTGAGACCTCAGGATCCCCATAACACTGATCTTTCAAAGGATTACAGGGCCTACAAAAAAGATTAAGGATATATGTATATATTACCTAAAGAAGCCTTAAAGCAACTAAGTATGATGAAAGGCTATCATTTACCAAACTCCAATCATAAAAGTTGAGCCACTGAACAAAAGCAACTTATAATAATTTCAGCACATAAAAAAAAAGGAAAGGGAAGAAAAGCTCATGATAACATGCATTTTGTGTGACTAAATTCTCATTAAAAAAGCATGATATGCTTCTTAATTTAAAGATTTTGAATAAACAGGTTAAACATGATGCCTCCTTACTCACCACACCACTGTTGAAATCAAGCTTTTGGAGAAATAATTTGGATGAAAAAGGCCTACTAACATAATCTCTTTCTCTTCCCTTTTTATCCTCAAAAGAGTTGGATAAAGAAGAAATTATGTTGGGTAAACTTAGCAGGAATCATTAGTTGCTTACGCCTGAGAATCTGATACTTATCAAGTATATGATAATCCACTTTTTGTGAAGGATTACAAATTAAGATTTTCCAAATAAGTGTATATCAACTTCCTGTTATAACCATACTTTTATGAGTTATATTGTCTTCACACTATCTGGTATATTTAAAGGGTTGTCACAGATTGATCCATTAGAGCAATATCAATTCAGTGGTGAATGCTTCACTGAATGATTAATCCATAAAAGGCACCAAATCAGTTTCAAAAAAATCATAACAAAAGAAATGTTTGCTACAGGGAGATATGCTCTTTGCTAAATAGTTAGAATAACAACATATCAATGGCAAGAATGGGAAAGCTACCATTTAAATGCTGCAAATGTTCATGCTCAGCATATGAACAGCCTGTGGCTTCATTGCCTCTCACCAATACTGTGCTGTCATCGGCAATTTTTATAGCAGCAACAGCAATTAAAGATAGCAAAAAAGAGAATTTCTAGGGAGAGATGAGCATGGCATGCTTCTCATTCTAGAGAGAGATGAGGAGGTCATAGGATTCATGTTGTCTCCCAAGGAGCTCACCTCAAGTAAAGAGAAGTAGGTGATCTGCTGGTGGAGAAATTTTCTTTGGTCTAAACCACAACTTGCATGTAGATTCTCTTCAATAGTTGCCAGTAGATCAATATATCATGAACAAGTAGAGAAAGATGGTGGATCCATATGCATAGAGAGAGAGAGAGAGAGAGAAAGAGAGAGAGCCTGGATTTTGGGCTTATGTTTTGTAGTGTCCTAAGAAGATTACCTCAAGAACATTAGGGATGCTAGCAGTGGAGAAAAACCCCTTTGTCACAACCCCAGCTCGTATAGATTCCTTCCAACTGAGATGAGACATCAATATATCATTGAGAGAGAGAGAGAGAGAGAGAGGCTAAGGTAGGTGGGATATGAGGACCGAGGAGTGCTGCCAAAGAAGAGATTCCTCTACATATATATTCTTTCAGAACATACATGGCATCTAATTACTATGTTGGTGAGAGAGAGAGAGAGAGAGAGAGAGAGAGAGAGAGAGAGAGAGAGAAGCCCTTCTAATCTAGGTAGATGGATGAGCTAATTTTTTGGCTGCTAACCTGGTAAACCATGGCAAGCTTTTCAGTAGAGCAGGCAGCATCATTACTCTCTTGAAACAGCAGAGGCAGAAGAATCTTGTGGCCAATGTCATATGATTGAAATGGAGTGTTTTGTTGTGCACAAACTCCATAGTGAGATGCATCATAAGCTCATTGAAATGCCAAAGGATGCCTCCCACTCCACCCCTACTCTCGCCTTTGGTGCTCCATGATTGAAGCCTCATGGTGGGAGCTACTCCATGAAGAGGTGGAAGAAGGAGATACCTCCACAGTGAACACCTACCGTTGTCTCCCCCACACTCCACTAACAAAGGATATTCCACGTCCCTTCCTGCTCTGAAGTTGGGATCTCGCTGTCGAGCATGTGCTGCCCTCTAAGGCGCTCTCTCCTCCCTCATCGAGATCATGGCGGCAGTCCACTTCCATTGTGATTCTTCTGGTTGAGGTTGTCTGCCGTCTGCGCTAAATGATCAACCAGTGGCTCCCACCTTGTCTGCTCTTTTCTTCATGGAAGATAAGACCATTAAAGCTGTAATCTGAGTCCTGACACTTTAATCCTCACTCGCAACAGTGGATGACAGCAAGAAACATCAGACAAGGAAGAGCATGATTGTACAGAGAAAGAATGAGATCAGCTTCATGACATACACCACAGATTACAGTATAATCCAATGCACATACACAGAGAACAAGAACTCCATGGAGAGGCACAAAGAACAGTTTCCACCGAGACGATTAAGGAAGAAGATGAGCAACGCTTGCGTCCTCCATGGGAGACACGGAAGAGAGCCACGGCCATGACCCTACCGGAACTTAATTTTCTCGGCCAGCTCAGACAAGCCGGAGCCGACGGAGCCGCTGGAGTGATGGAGAGAGTTCCGGTGGAGCCTGCAGCGGAAGGACCCGGCGTGGGTGGTCGGCGAGCACAGGCAGCTGGTTCTCTGGCTGGCTTGCTTGGTGAGCATCGGCCGGGAGTCGCCGCGGCGGGGCGAGCCGATGGCCAGCGCGGCAGCACTCTTGGCGTCCTCTGGTGATCTCTCCCGCCTGGTGTTCTGGCTAGGCTTCAGCCCTTCGGTCGCCATTTACGATGATCTACCGAGGAGGGTGAAGTGGTTGCACGTTAGATTACCAGCGTCAAGTGCATTAGATCCAATGAAACTACAAACAAGATGAAGGAACAGTTACCAGGAATTCTCTTGAGAGCTACAGGTGGGTGGGAATCTTTGGATCAAAAGGGAAAGGAAATGATATGTGGATGGCCAATTAAACGGCAAGATCACAAGCTTAATATATCCCCTGCCCCAAGTCAAAAATGGTCAGCCTGGAGAGACGCATCGTTGCTTGACCCGTTCTTCCGAGGAGCATCGGAGCTAAATTGTAGGTGGGGAAGAAGCTTGCGAACACGAGAATAGGCGATGGAGTGTCAACCGCCACGACCTCTTCTCGTGGCCACACAACCACCAGCTTCTCCTCCCCATCCCCGGGAAGCGTGGTGGCCGAGGAAGACCACGAATGCCAATCGTAAATGATGATTAAAGGCATATAATAATATCAACGAAATTAATACCTGCTATTTCTTGACTTCGACATGCTTGACTCCGAATCGACTCTGCTGCCGTGTATGCTAATAGAGAAAGCTTATCCATGTGAAGCCGAGGAGTGTTTTGCACCATGGATCCTTCGTTTGGCCAATTGCTTTGTGACCGACCATGTCATGACTCCTGATGAAGTGAAATGTAATTCTTTGTTGAAGGCAGAAATGGGCAAGTAATCTACGAGAGCCGTGGCCTAGAGAATCCGGGTTGGCCTGCATCATGCACTGCGCAACTAAACGATTCCATTGTCCGAAGACCACGAGATGCGTCTGGCAATGTAACTCCATCGGTCGATCTCCTGCAGGAAACCTATTTAGAATCCATTGCAAATAAGAGAGGCAATAAACAACCAGCTGCAATTCCTGGTTAGTGTCAGCCATTACATTGATACCTTCACAGAAAAAAAAAAAAAAAAAAAAACAGATGGGTGATTTGTTCACCATACCAAATTGGAGTTGGATTCTTTCTTTATCCATAAAGAAACTTGGAATGTGTCAGCATGTCTCACAGCGTAGCTGCAACCATACCGTAACTTGAATGGATAAATACGTCACCAGATTTATGATAAAAGTCAACACGTGCCATACAGGTGAATGATATACTGTTGCATAGGACCAAGTATTTGTAAGGAAAGCAAGGCAATTGAAACAGAGAGGAATTGTGACAGCATGGCAGCTATACTGTAACTCGAATAGATGAATTATGAACAAAGTCAACACATGCCACACAGATGAATCATACACTGTTGCACAGCATATCAAGCATTATAAGAAGAACAAGGCAATTGAAACAGAGAGTCAAGAATGCAAACCACAATCATTGATACACAGTGGTGCAACAAAGTAGCTTTCTTAGTAGAATGGAACCACACCAAAAATTATTCTCGAGTATGCTATGTGGTCAAACAAATGAGAGATAATGCCTTCCGAAAAAAAGGTGGGACATAATGCCTCATGAGCTGAAATGAGGACCATATCTCAGGAGTCAAAAATCCAGAATGCAATAAATGCTTGGAATGTGTGACATTAGTGATGCAGTGATGAGTGATACGGAACAAAAAATGATGTGCTGCTATCTCAATTACACCAAATATTATTGTTTGTTCTACATTTTTCACTATCAAAATTTACTTTACAAGCAAGGCAGCGTGATGGTGGAAGTGAAACTCAGACTGAAGTACCTTTAGCAGATTAGAAAGTGAGAACAAGCAATTGATAAAGAATGAGCAGCAAACAACTAAAGACGAGGAACTTGAGCGGACCACACAACTAGCATAGATTTGGTCAGTAACAGTCACAAGTATAGCCTGAACTATCAAAGTCTAGCAACTCCAACTCCCGAAGCCTTCCGTTCAGGATGGCCATCCTCTAGATATCATATATCCACTCTTTCCAATCAGCCAACTCGACACCGCATTTGAAATGTCTTCTCATTAGAATCCACCGTCGCCTTAGCACCGAGCTATGGCTACTGTAACTTAGATTTGGCATCTTTCAATAGTTATTGGTCCAATTTATCTGTGCACGTTGTGGCTGTTGATAAACACCAGCAGGGGGCCCCAACATTTCGACAGCTCCAGCTACAGTCTGGGACTGCTGGAGTAATGGATGAACAGAAGCTGCGACAGTTGGTGTTGGGGGGTAAATTCCACCGAAAGCACCATGGCCAGCTTGCGCTGGTGCAAAAGTCATGTGTTGTCCCTGAGGAGGAATGCTGTAGAAAGAGCTAGCTTGAAGTGCAGAGATATCCCGTCCAGGTGCTGGAATCCAGACAGCTGAACCTTCACTCTGCTAGGAAAACAGAGAATCAGATAATAACAAAGACGAATTGATGCATATAAAATGAAACGAGCAGGCACATCACACAAAGAAGATCATCATAAAAACTTGTAACAGTAACTATCCAACAGAAATTACATAATTCAAAAGGAAATATAAAGGCATAGGTGAACATGGGTGATTGCAAACTTATTGCATATAATTTCACAAATGAGCCTACAAGTTAATGCAAAAGACAACCGTTTTAATTACTGTTGCGACAGGTTTCCTCGGAAAAAGGTATCAATACCACAAGCTGACCAGAAAATGCATCCCACATAATGACAATAAGGATCCACAAACTCTGCCCAACTTCCATGTTAGCAGCTTGATGAGCTATTAAGTAGAATAACTCCTGGACAGCCTATCATTATCTCAAAGATTCCAAAAAAACAATATATTTCATTTAGTAATGGAAAACAGCATTGAATTACAGGAAACTTGTGAACTAAGCACCTTTAGAATCTAAAACTTTCATTTTCATCATGTGCTGTATGGTATACACAGGCGTCATTTTGGATACTGGACCCATCTCGGAGATTTGTTGGGCTGGTATGTACAGGTCTGTACCGGTGTACCAATAAGGTACACCGTTTAATACCAATGTTTCAAAGAGAAAGAAAAAAGGGAAAAGAGGAAGCGATGATGAAGGAAAAAGGAAGAAAGAGGGAAGAGGAGGAAGCGATGAAGGAGGAAGAAGGAAAGAGGAAGAGCAAGGGAGAAGAGACATACCTGAGACGTGGCGGTGTGCAGCAAGGTCACGGCAAGCGAAGGTCGCCAGTAGCCGCCTGCGTGAGAAGCATCGATCATAGCATTAGTCGTGTGGCGATGTGTAGCGTCAAACGCAACAAGCGGAGGTCGTGGCGGTGAGAAGCCGTAGGCTCGCAACAATCGTGTGAGAAGAGGCAGCACGGAAGCGGGATTTAGGGTTGCCCACTTCCCTTTTTATACAACGGACCGAACTAGGGTGGGTCCGCATATCGATTAACGCTCAGTTCGATATGTGGTGCTTGTTTCGTACTGGTCCGAGCGAAACAACAATCATTGCACAGGAACATAGAGCACCAAACAAAAACAAAAAAGTGACCATGTGTAGAAGGCTCCTTGCCGATCGAGGGCTAGGGAGTGACAATGCAACAATGCCATTGCAATCATACAGGCTCTTTCCATCACTAGAGCCCTGGTCACCCAACATTGATAGCATCAATAAAAGAAAAAGAAAAGATCATTCAATACCAGAAAACTTCATCAGTTGAACCTAAGAACTAGTCAAATTTTGAAACAAGCATTTTAAGCAACTCGTCATCAGTGATGGCTCATCTTATAATAGGTTTTTAATCCGAAAATGACTGAGAAAAGTATATACAAATACATAGTGATAGTGATCAAACTGCCAGGTTGGTCTCGGTTATTTAAGAAACATAGATCAGAGGATACTGAGTACAATTAGTATGACCAGATAAAATCTCACATTTATTTAAGGAATCTAGATCTGAGGATGCTGAGTACAATTAGAATGACTAGATAAAATCTTTAAGTTGGAGTTGCTAATCACAGGATTAACTACCAAAAATGGCAGTAGCAATGTAAGATACCATTCTGATGAAATATGCCCCAAAAATCGATCAGTTGTTTAAAATATTAAAAAGGATGGTGTGGCACCAGACTCTGCTGGTACAGGTCGATGGTGTGTCAATCAATATAGTTTCACTCATGTGGACAAAAAGGTTGTTCATTGAATCAAAACATGGACATTTTGGTTATAAAGGAGAAATCTCACCATGATGCCAAATAGGTCTACTAAGTGCATGGTCTCACACATGGAAACAAAGAGGTCGTTTATTGACTCAAAACCATGATTACTTGGGTCCTGAAGGAGCAACCACACCACGACGCTAATCTCATCCTCCAATTGTTTGAAATATAATCAAATTTTATTCCTTCATAGTTAGTGACTATGGGGCAAAACACAGCCAAGAAGAAGCTTGCACCATATTTATCATTTGTTATAGCATGCTTTTTCCTACGTTGACTTAAGGGCTTTCACTCCCTCACCCTTTTTCTGCAGCTTCCTACGAAATTGCTGCTGCTTATCTTTTTTTCACCTTCATTTGTACTCCTTTATTTTATAATTTTAATAAAATAAGCTGATACCTATCCTTGCCTCAAAAGAAAAGCTTCAGTTAACATTATCCACACAAAATCCCTGCCTAAAATTTGCTTACACTCAGCGCATTGCAACTCCTAGCATCTTCTATGCACTCGTTCCTATGGAATGTCACATATGATTTCAGGATCACGCTATCCAACTTACACATAGAAAAGGTATCAGTTCCCTGACTAATAGACTGAATCAGTCAGCTTCACTTGTCAAATGATGCTGCTGATAACTGCTCATTCTCTAGCCAATTCCTAAGCTAATGATGAAACACATAATTTCATAGACTGAGAAATAGCAAAGGAGCACCAAGCCCTTCTGGAATTTCATTAAAAGGAGCAAAAAAATCCATAGCTGCTTGCGAAATTCACGTGAAGCAGCAAAAATCAATCTCTCTATAATGAGTTTAAGATCAATCACCAGTAACATAAAAAAGATCTACAACTAAGGTTCTAAAGAAATCATAATTTTTCGTAATCTTTATGTAACTCTAAATTGGAGGTTTATCCATCTAGTATAGCAGCAGAACACAATCACTAAGCATGAACCAAACATCACATACAAAAATCTGTATCAAAAGAAAAAATAATACCTGCTGTCCTGGAACGTAAACACTGTTCTCCTTAAATTGGGAAGACCCAAGATCCTCGTTGGCAGTTGAGTTTCCACTGCTAGCGGCAGGACCAGATGTATAGCCAGCTGGAGTCGAGCTATATGTTCCATAAACAGTTGGCAACCCAACAATTGCAGAATTACCAATGTTAGCACCAGCCTTGTATTGTGGAATAGAATACTTGACAGCAGTGGCAGGAGTTGCAGCTCCAGGAGTCTGATACATGCTGCCAGTAGGAGGTTGCTGAGGGAATGCAGCACCGCTCAAGAAATGGTGAAGGGTAGGGGGAGGAACATAAAATGGCGAAAAGTATTGGTTATATGGAATGTAGTTGGGAGGGTAGTGAGATAAGTGTAAACCAGCAGGTTGCCGGAAGACAGGAACTGGCTGCTGAGGAATAGCAACGGAACCCTGCGTAGCACCTGCAGCTTGAGTTGCAAGAGGAGTTGAGCCAACTGTAGAGAGCACAGCGGAGTTGGTATTCTGGAGGGGGAAAAACATAAGCATCAGAATCTTAACCAGAATGCAAAGATCATAATAGTGAGAATTTGAAGAAGAAGAAGATTTTGATACAAGACTATAATCACAAGTAATTGCTGAGAGTAGTAAAAAACACAGGTTTTGCTTAACTTATTGTATAATACAATTACAAAAAATTCTAGATCCAATAATATCTTACAAGAAGTCTACTACTACAAGCTGGTTCAGTGGAAAGGCAAAATGGCAGAGCATATGATTTTCTGAAAGCAATCACCAATGCTGGAGTTTGATGATTGTATTTAGCATGACACAATCCAAAAATATATCTCCATATATTTAAAATAAAAATATTAATCAAGCCAAAAGCTTAAAAGCAAACCTCTTGATTAGTCTGGCCGGTCTGAGCCGGTAGGACTGCAATATTCGCATTGTACCTAGACAAGGCACTGGATGCAAGAAATGGAGAGATTCGACCATCAGCATCAGCAGTAGGACGATAGAATGGTGTGTAGTAGCTTGTGGATGGGTCATAGGGTTGATGCACCTGTACAACAGAAACTCAACATCCTAACCAAAATGATACAAAAGATGAAGCAGGTCTGCCATCTGAAACAAAGGCCAGTCGGTGTCAATTCTGTTTTTAGTTTAATAAAAAATGAGAAGCAAGGTTACTACTTTCATTTCAATTTTAGTTGTTCTATATAAGACATTTTTCTGGTTAAATTTCATCTTGTTACAAAATGGAATATCAGATGGCCAAGTAAGTTTAACCCATCCAAAATCAAATATATGCTAAGGTGAACTAAGTACAGGAACTGAAGTTAGAAGAGATATGAGAAAATGTTAGAGAGTTGTCTTCTTCTAGTACTCCAATCAAAAAGTAGAAGCCCCAGAAGATTAAGATCAACAATGTAAACTAGTATTGTTCCAGAAAATCCATATAGAATAAATAAAAAAATGAACAATCATTAGAAATTATTCCACCATCTAGACCATATTTAGATATCATATATTAAATAATACTAGAAATTAATTGAGGTCATTTCTTCTTGCTTAACCAAAAACTAATTTGGGTTTAGTACCCCAGTCGCCTAGTCTCACAAACAAGAAGGGGCATCGTCCATCTTCTCAATCCAAATGGGGCCCATGTCCTTTTCTCCATCAAAGTAGAATGAGTCCTGTTGGGACCTCGTCACGAGTGGAGGAAGTCACATCTAGATTGTGCATCATACAAAGCACAAGAATGAGATAACTGGCGATGTTGATCTGGCCAACAATCACCATGTAGAAGATGCATGCAGTAATGGTGAGTTGCATGAGACTGGGACAATGATGAGAAGCTGAAGGATGCTAACACAATACTCAATCACTGCTAGCTGACATACTTGCAAACATGATTGGGTGATGCATAGAAAAAACAAGGGGGGATTGGGTCCCACTGGTTGGGTAACACCACGGCTGGGAGACAACCAGAAAGATGTGTGAGGATGGGTTAGGTTCCACTACTTAGGTGGAGAAAGAACACAAGATTTCTCATGCAAGGCACATTGAAACAACTCATTCCCCCTCATATTTACCTTTTCCTAGTGTTGTCAAGAAATCTAGGGGCTGCAAAGCGTCAAGGTCCATTATTGCCTGAGGCATTAGGCCCTGGATTGAGCAAAGTACAATGCTTCAATTACGAAAGCAAGGCCCAAACATGGCAAAATAGGAGAACACAAAAGGAAGGGAACAAAAGAGGAAAGGAGAACAGAGATGAAAGAAGAGAAAAGAAAGAAGGAGCACAGAGATGAGGAAACCGAGAGAAAAGAATGGACATATGAGAGAGAGAGGAGACAATCTATGGAGGAAAGTGAATTGCCATATGTTAGTGGCAGAAACAATAGGGCCAAGTGCATAGGTGCCAGCAAGGCATAAATGGGGAGGGGGGATCATTGCACAGTTTGGTTAACTGAACTGAATCGAGAAAGTTTGATATGGGATTGGGTTTGGATCAAGTCCCTGACGGGGAAAAGGATAGGAGGCCAATTTGGTATGGGTAGCCCCAGCCAACACTCCTCAACAAAGGCTCACGCCTAGGAGATACCCGGTTGAAGGTGCTTCACCCAGGGCCCATAGAGGTGCCCAAGTGAGGAATTGCTTCCGAGAGCCTTTTGACATCAGTCTTGTCTCAAGATAAAGCAACTTGTATGAAGCATGAGAAAAGGACTTTGGTTCTTTAATCTAGAAAGTAGGTCAATCTGCTGGTGCTTCAACTTCTCAACTATCGTGCTTGAACTCGATTGTCATAGTGTTGAAATGTCAAATCAAATTGGGTATTACTTTTTTGAACCATTTTATACCAAGAATAAGATACTCCACTGACATCAGGCAAGGTTGACCTTGAACTTCTCACCTTGGAGGCAAATGAGCATGTTTACATATCTGGTAGAGCAGATCACCAACCTTCCAGCACCAAGCAGACTCCAAAAAAGTTGATGGGCTTTTGCAACAATTTAGTTGTTGGGCAACATCACTGATAAAATTGTGAACAGAACCACAGCAAAGTACATAGAGACAAGTTTTCCTTTGAAATCTGTCGAGAAATGTACGGTGGAGAATAGATATCCTTTTCCAACATGGCTTATAGTAAGATGTTTGAATCTTTTGGTGGTTGCAATTCTAGACCAACACCAACGGCCTCCTGATCATGTTGTCTTCCTCATGAACTACGACCATAAATTGTCTGATTTTCACCTAGGGTCCTCAAATAATACAACACCTTGCTCTTGCTTTCGGTTAGCTTCATTAAAATTAGTGACAACACAGATTCAGGAGCTCAAAGAATTCTAGCAAATAAAGCAGTTGATGCTTGATCTTTCAAGCCATAACTACTGAGAGCATGGGTGGTTTCATTTTTAAACTTCACATCAATAGACGGTGCCTCTGGTTGCATCAATTAAGAAAGCAACTCATCAGAATTATGTGCCTTGTTGAACAACCCATCAGCAAAATACTAACCACATGGGTTCCCCAACTCTGTGAGCCACCACTTGTTTTACTTGGACATTGATGGACTCACATATGGGATTGGTATGTGGCAGGGGATTGTGATGATCTTCCTCTGCAAACTTTTCAACTAGCTCCAACCACACGCCGTAATTGTTGAGATCTTCTCACAGCTTCCTCAACTCAATCATCGACACAAGGAAGCACTGACATCATGCATACTGATAAATCTTGTTCATATACAATGCACACTTCTCCGGTACAAGGGAAAGTAAACTATTCCTCAAGAGATCAAGACTAATAAACTAAACCAGTTCTAAAGATTATTGAAAAATTAAAAAAAATCAAGATAAACAATAGAGGTTCTTGGCACTCAAATGTCCTCCTACTTATGTCTTCTATCTAAACCTACCTAGATTCCAACAGTTGATAAAAAAAAGTAACACTAAAATGTCCTCCTACTTATGTCTTCTATCTAAACCTACCTAGATTCCAACAGTTAATCAAAAAAGTATTCTACTCCAAAAAATATTCCATATATTTTCCTCTTCCTTAGCCAAATACCCAACTTGGGAATGTTACCCTTGTCACATAGTCTTGTAAAGAAGTGGAGGAATCTAAGCTCTCTTCCAAGTTCAAATAGGACCAAAAGCCTTTATCCATCTAAACAAGATTCCAGAGTCCTACTGGACTCCATAGCAATCAGAGGGACGCATTGCAAGTTGTGGATTACAAGAGGCAAGAGAGCAAAATGGTTGTTGAGGAATAAATACAAGGAGGTGATGACCTGAACAAGGATGTAGCAATGGTGGTGTGGCAAGATACAGGAGCAACAACACCACCAAGGGAACGACGAGGCAGAGAAGGGGGAGGGAGAAAGGGGGAGCATGAGAGAGAGAGAGAGAGAGAGAGAGACGAAAAGGAAAATTTTGGCTTGAAAAAAACAACAACATTGGGCCTGTAAGCTTGATACAGTGAACCTACCAGACTGTACAACCCAATACAATAAACATCCTATTACCATAGATATCCTATTCAAAAAGTAAATTCAAAAAGTGACAACAACTTATCCTCCATAGATATCCTATTACCATTAGCCACTACCAGATTAGCTTCAGTAGCAATGATGCTATCGACAAATATCAAAACATTGACATAAAGATAAAGAGATTGTTGTATATAAACACTGCATGACCTGCATAGCAAGAATATAAAGGTCATGAGTGTTACCATACCAGAAAGTTTGGAAGACGGGAGCTATCACGAGCCTGTGGTTCTGAGTTCTCAAAAGGTGAAAATTGGCTTCCCAGAACTTGTGGTGCCATTCCTAGTGATGGATATGATGGTGCAGATTGAATGACCAAATTCTGAGGGCCTTCTGGAGATACATTGGCTTGTTGTTTAGATTGATCATATTCTGCTGCATCAGATTTACTAGCAGAAAAACCAGCTTCTTTGGTTGAATAACTATCTGGCACCTGTTCAGGTGATTGATGATGATCCGAAGAGTCCGCTTCTTGAGCAGCTGAGGATGCAGTATGAATGCTGCATGTAAAGAAGAAAGAAAACTAAACAGTTGGAAGAAACAGCATACAGTAGTAAAATCAATATAGCCTAAGCAGAACAAACGGGTAGAAGTAAACAAAAAAGGAATGATGAAAAACAGAGAAACAAAGATCCTCTAATGCGAGATCAAGCTCTCTAGTTCTTAAACCAAAGATCAATTCCCTAGATACTTTTTAAAAGACAACTTCATACTATCATATAAAATAGTAGCAAATAAAACAAAGATATTATGACTGTAAAGGTCACTACCAACAGATATTTCTTTTTGATTAAAGATGGCAAAGACATTGTGCATTACATGTCATTTGTCAAAATTAAATCCATAAGTTTTTTATTAATACCAGTGACATATATACTAGCTAACAAATAATAAAACCTTCTTGGAAGCATCTGTATGAGAAGTTTCTAATGTAATAAATATAATAATGGTGAAATATTTTTTATATCAATGACAGATACATCAAGTAGCAAATAAACTAGTATTCTTGGAAGAATAAAAATTTTAAAAAACTCCTAATGCACAAGTATCATAACAGTGCCTTGTTACCAGCAGATCTCTTTATTATTGTACATTTAGAGGAGCATTCAACAAAAAAATGCTACCATAGTTAGCAAAGCTTCTGTATGTCTGAAAGATAGTATAGAAGGAAACAGCTTAAAAATGATCTCAAAAACCATTTTCAAGCTCCAAAGCTTTGTAATCAGATGTTAGTATCCACGTGCATGTTCTACCATACATAATAAATTTGATGGTTATCTACTCCTCTTAATGTTATTACATCTCATAAATACAAAATGAGTTCACAATGTGTGCATCATAATCTCCTGATCCAACATAAAAATAAATATCCAAATATGCAGAACGCAACATCTTCAAATGTAATTGTTAAAGCAGAATGTAAATGTCGTATCTGACCTTAAAGATGGCTTCTCGATAGTTTCTTCAATCTCAGGTGACTCGAAAAATGGTGTATCAATTTCAACTCTAGCAGGGCCATTTGCAACAACCATATTCAACTCAAAATTGGCATCAAAGCTTCCAAAACTCAAGCCATGTCTTTCAGACTCTGGCACTTGAAGATGGTTTGGAATAATGACATGTTGTTTCTCTGTTAGCTTCAGTTCATTTACCTTATTTTCCAACTTCACGGTAGGTTCCTCTGTGGCCACAGAACATGCTGCTGGTGACAATTGAGCAACAGCATCAGCCACCACCAATACATCAGAAGTGTCAGTCATTTCAGATGCTTGAGCAGCATTCGCTTGTATGGTTTTTGGTTTCCACTCTTTATTAGGAACAGGTGCTGAAAAGGAAAAAACAAAAAAAAGGGTGCTACTTAGCCAACTTTTAAGTTTAACAAACCTAAAATTGTGTTAGTTTCAGCACTTAAGATAAAATATATATGTAATGTACAACCAACCCTTAATTAATACCTCTAGTACTTTGTCTAAAAAAATTAAATAAAATTCACACTTTTCATTCTCAAAATTGCTACGACTTACTACCATTGTGATCAACTCTTACATTTTTCCCTTAAAGTTACTCATCAGCACAAGTATAAGACAAGAAAAAGGACTTCTAAGTTTAACTCCTCAACATTAACCAAATAAAGAAATGTTAAATCGTTAAACCAAATACATTTTACATGCCATTTTCTAGGAATCAATTTTTTTCTCAAATAATCTTTTGAAAGATCTTTTTGTCTAGGTAGTAAAAATTTCACGTCAATTTAGTCATCATTTATAACTTGTATTGATATAACATTACCTCGTCACACAAATTCATGTGTGGCCTTCCAGAACATAAAAGCTACAAATTTCACCATTTCGAAGATGTGCATTTCCAGACAACTCCTTTATAAAATCCATTTATGCAACTAGAAATGTAGTATATTACAAGGCATCAACACGATTGTTAGTCTTCCAAGGTAGATTGCCAATATATGTTAAAAGTTTATATATATCTATAGTAAACATCAAAGGTAAACATCATGCAGCCAGTGCCGCACGTCGTGACTTTAAGTCATGATTTAAATCTGGACTGGCAAATGTGGTGCACCTCACAGGACAGAGATGATCGTGAGGCGGGGGCAGTGCACTTGTTGATGTGCACCATTACCACCACTGGGGACCTGAATCATGACATGAAGCATTTCTCTTATCTTGATATCACCTTATATATTTCATATGCAACTAAAGGTCAAAATAAGAGCCTGGTAGTTAACAATCTCAAGAATTCTTTTTGCTAAGGAGCTAATCTATATGTGACAAGCAGACAACTGGTGTATTACAACTGATATAAACAACTGATGGAGATACTTATCTCAGTTTCTAATTCAGAATGCAATATGGCACTCGAGTGAACAAGATATAGCGAAAGCTTTGAGAAATGCAAACAAACAAATTACAGATATTTTGATCTTTAGTCTTTATATTTAAAGAAAAGAACCCGAATATTCTGTGATAACCATAATACTTGGGCAACAACAACTCAAAGCTCCAGAAAACAGAGAACCACAATCTAACCCACCGTGAATTGGTCCCTCATTCATCTTTGACAACCAATGACTTCTAAATTTAAGAATATTTCAACTTGATCAACTAGGGCAACGCAGCACCTTTTTAGGCAAACAAGGTGCGATTCTTGGAAGTTTGTGTATATGGTCAAAAATGGGCATTCAGATGCATGAGTCTGGCTTAACAGAAATCATGCTGTCCAAGGAAGTTTATCATGCACAAAAGCTTGCTATAGAACATTGATATCAATATCAACTATTAATTTGGTACCAAAAAGCTTTGTTTAGAAACCAACAAACTTGCTATGAACATATTAAATATTGATAGCATCTGATTATATAATTTAATATCCCCACTCCAAGAACACATAAGAAACTAAAGAACAACAAAATGACAGGTTTACTTTGTCTCCTAAGAAATGAACATGCCATATATTTCATAAAGTACTAAACCAATTGATTAGTCCTTAGTGTCACGGATGGCCATCGCACGCCCGCAACACCTTCGTTAATGGACTGTTCATTGCTTTTGTTTACTTGTACATTCATGTAGCAATGTGTTTTGCCTTGTTTTTATGTGGTTTTGCTTGAAAATTGTAAGCACGAACAGTTTGCAAAGCTGCAAAGCAACCGCTCACCAAAAAGGGCAAAACTGTCCCAAAATGACCTAGCTTTCACGTGCCATGACTTATTTTCTACAGGCCACAGTACAGTGTGAAACATCAGCCATCTCAACACCCTAAAACTACCAGAGTTGCACAAGATTAGATGGGGGTTTGGGATAGCGTTGGGCATTGATTTGATTCAAAACTTCGCACGTAAAGCCTACGGGTACTTCCCAACGTGCCTGACAACAAATGAGCTATCGTTTGTGGACTTGCGATTGTTCATTTGCCTTCTAAAGTCCTTGTTTCTCTTCCTTTCTTTCTCTTTTGCACACTAAGTGTTTCCTGAATTGCTTGTAAAAGCTATCCTCTTTCACAAGACGTTGAGACTCATCCATCACTCGTTCGCTTGAACTAATCAACTTTCTTTTTGTAGGTCCATCAAAACCTGTCCGAGGTTGCTTCTAGGCTGATCCTTTGCGGACGGATAACGCAAAGGTGCCTCACAACTTAGACAATTCCAGTTAAATTCGTGGTGGTGAAAAAGAAAAAATATATATGGTTTAGCATCTTGTGTTGCTTCTCAAACTTCCAATGTATGTAGTGAATGATCATGATAACAAAAGCACTATAACAGTTCCGTATATAATCAACCAATCACTCATGACCCAGTACATATATTAAAAATTGCTATGAAGAACATGTTAAGTTCTACCTTTCTGCGAACCACTAAGATGTTGAGAACGATTGCTGTAATTGGAGGATGGTCTACTGCTTATAGCACCAGAAAAAGAAGATTTACTATGAGATTTTTCTGAAAGTTCACTTTTTCCAGGTCCTTGTGGTTTGATCTGTATCTTTCCATGGATGAAGACATCACTAATGTCAGAAGAACCTTTTCCACTTACATATGATAACTTATATCCAGATATATCCCTAGATGCAGCCCTGCTAGTGGAAGTCTCAACAATGGAGCTCTGGATCCCTGTTACTTGTTTAATAGCCTCCAACTCACAAGCTTTGTGTGTATCAAGAGATGGCACTAGCACAGGGTCTGAAACTGAAGCATAGATCTCCAGAACAGGTGCCGCTGTCTTGTCTGATGAACATTGGTCTAAATCGGGGTGTCCAGATGCAAAACCATGGTTTACATCTTTAAGAACTGACCTGGAAGTCCCTGGCTTAGTAGCTACAGCCCCAGAACCTTTATCCCACTGGGCAATGCCACTCACATCAGATACATTGGACCCCTGAGACAACATTGTATGATTTATGTTGCTGGGATCATTGGCAACACCAGAAATGGAGCTGAAAATTAATGATTAATATGAAATATAGTTAGGTCAATACACAATGCAGTTAAAGAAGTTGCACACTTGGTTGGAGAAAATAAATCCTATTACAGAGAATAGAAGTATATATGTTCTACCAGATAAATCATACCAAAAATGAAAAGAAAGATAACATAACAAGTAAACAGTATATTAAACTCAAGGCACGCCCAATACATTGTTTTATCCAATTATATCTACAAGTTGTGGGGGTAAATAACAATATACAGTTTTGTGCTTTATTATCAACTGGAATACAATAGTTCAGCATTGCTTTGTATATGCATTAGTAGAACAGAAGTTGTTGTTCCTATTACCTCACAAATTTCAGCTTTAAACAATGCATAAATCTTCGCTAGTTTCCTTTTTGATCTAGATGAAAATGGCTCAAAAATGGCAGCCCAATGCAAAAGGATCCTACTATGTGAGAATTGTCGAGGATCAATATATGAAACCTTACCCCGGTAAGCAAGAGGCTTTTCAAATAATTCAAACCTTTAAAACCAAGATCATAGAGCATCTATGCTACGGTGGTGTCAAAGCTCATCATCTGCACAATAATATGATCTATGTAGCTATCATGATACACCCATGAGTTCTTGACCAGAGAGTAAAATGGACTGACTTATCTAATTTTAAATGTTCATCAATCTGTAACATAAACTTGTTCCACAAAAAGTAGACCTCAAATAAGAACACAATTAATCAGACATTGATCCAGTGCACTAAATAACTTAATATATGCTTTTGTATTGGCATTGGCAAAAAAATACATCATCCTCGCTTAACAAAATCAGTATGCTCTAACTAGAGCCAAAGTTAACAGACAAAATAGGTACCTTGGTATGGAAATTGCAGACCTATTCTCTGTGTCAGGAATGGTGGATGAAGAGGATGTATTGGCTTTATCCGCACCTTGGTTTAGTCCATTATCCTTCCCTGAAGTAACATTTCTTCCACCAGCAGCATCTTGTAGGCAATAAATTTTTTTTCATCAATAACCATTAATAAGCATCCAATAAGTAGCAAACATGGCAACAATAATCAATACGTGAACTTTTGGATCACAGGGTACACCTAAGAAATACAACAAAACATGTACTACAAAGTTTCACATAACAAAATGTAAAATATGCACATAAAATGAAGACAGAACAAGTAGTTCCCATTTCATAAAATGATAAAAAGATGAATTGCTGATTTGCAGAAAGATGGATGGCATGGAAACAAATATCTATTAGTGAAACTGATATTGGACAACTTACAAAATTGTCATTAATATGTGAATGAGACATTTGACACAACAAGAGTATGAAAATTACATGCTAACCCAAAGTGGTTAGCTCATAACTAACATGTAGTCAACTGCTAACATTGAAATGCAATTAGATGCATAGATAAATTTAAGACCAACACATAAAACATATAACTGCATGGAACACATTACTCTTATGCCAAGTTTGAGCATTACATTAAAAAAGAAAGCACATACCACTAGGCACAGATCGTGGGTAGTTTCCTCGACCTCCCCTACCTCCTCGTCCCTGCAGCCCTGGCCTCCATCTAGAATCAGCAGGCTCCCTCACACTCTGTAGGAAATAGCAAACATTATGAGTTTCAAGAAAAAGAACAAAGTGCTTTGTTGTCTGTAGGGGAAAGAGATGTAACAATAGAGAAGAGCTAGAATGAGTAATGGTATTTGAGGGAAGCATGCATGCAGACTTCATCCAATAATTTACATGAATGATCATGCTTCTGGCAGGTTAGAACAGGTTGTCAACTAGTCAAGACAAGCAAATTTAGCCAAAGCCCATAAGGCTTCATCCAAAACTAACGACATATGCTTTAAATTTCAGGTCTACAATCAGCTTAAAACCGACCCACAAATGGTCCAATTTCAAACATTTTGCCCAGATCTGAAACCATCCACACTCAGGCCCTTACTGTATGATCATATAAGAAAGTAATAGCCAAGTCATCTCTTTCTAACTACTGCAACCATACTTGTTATGGATTCAACTCTTTTTCATAAATAGTTTCACCATGCAGAGACTAAGAAGAAGATTTTGACTAGCACCTTTTTTTTCCGCATGACTCCTACCAGAGTTAAATAACAGCCATTTGAGTTCTTTCAATGGCACTCCTATTCAAACTCTAAAGGGACTTGGGAAAAAAAATTGAACTCATTAAAAAACACACAAAAACAACATATAAAGCTAGAAAAGAAAAGAAGAAGAAGATATAACTCAGATAATCTAATATGAGTTGAACCTGGATCTTCGTGTGACTCAATATAGGTTCCTGTTAGTTTTCTAATGTTCAGACTACATGTCAAAACAGCATGTCTAGCAATCAAATGTTTATTAAACTAAATGGCAATGATGTAATTTATTCTTACAACTTTGGGGTATCTTTATTGCCAAGATGTAAAAAGTAAGGTGCTAATACAGTATACTTACAACTTTCTTAGCACAAATAAAGAGTACTGCCAGGAGTAGAATGAAAAATTGCAAAATAAAAAAGAGAAACATATTTACCTCCTTTCTCTTATCGCGCTTCCTTTTCACCTCATGAAAGGGATCTGTAAAGCAAAAAAACAGCCAACTGTTATGACCTAGTAGACAATCAGACCAACAGTCCATGAGCAAGTACCTTCTTGCATTCAGGTGTATACATACGCACCAAAAGGAGATTACGTACAGAATATGCAACTGATGTGAGCGTGCATTATTGCTTAAGAAACAAAGAAAGGAGCATAACATGGAAAAGAAAAAAAAGAAGACCATTATTTTTATGCAAAAATGTATGGATTACCTAAGTTAAATTTATGCAAAAATATATGATATGAAACATGAATGGTTGCTGCTAGAATTACATTCTTGATTCTGTTAATCACCTAATATTGTAAAACTGCCAACTATGTATTACCACTAGATTTTCAAAAACAGAATTTATTTAGAACATGACACCAAGTAAATCAGTTTGAGATATCAGCGATACTCCCTTAGCAAGTTACAATTACAGCCTAAGTTTTACGATCTATTATAGTAGCAGAGCACATATATATCACTAAGCCATACGCCACGAAAGAAGACCAGTGCTCATTTTCCATGTTGTGCACGACAAATACAACTAAATCACACACTATACCACAAGGAAAAAAGAATTCTTCACCAAATAATGTAGAAAAAAAGAACCAATCTTAAGCACGGTTAGTTTCAGTCCGATGTTATAACACAAAGAATAATTTAAACAGAAAATAGGGAGCCAATAAAAGACAACTCTGTGTCCTATATCGAAAATACTCGTTTTTATTCCAGCAGCATGCAGCTTGACGACCAAGCTACGGCAATCACCAAACGTCGACCTAATTCAGAACAACGAATCATACAAATGCATTTCGCGAGTAAAAACCCCCAAATCTCCTGCCTGAGAAATCCACTCGGGTGCGTTGATAACACCAAAGGGGGAAAAGGATCGATCCTCAGGAAACTCCACAGCCCAAATACTGCGAGTCAATTCGCCAGATGACAATCATCACCGCTCCTCCAAACAACCGACGCCCATCAGAAATCAACAACTGAGCACGGAACCCACGGATGGGGAAAGCACAGCAAGCATCAAGAGAGGGGGGAGATTGGAGGGAGGGGGAACGGGACCTTGGAGCAGCAGCTTCTGGGCGGTCTCGTTGGGATCCATTCCGCACTCCTTGAGCATTGCATAGATCTCCTCGTCGCTGTGGTTGCCGGCGATC